>CAUYPK010119090.1:0-12224 GCA_963574355.1 Loris lydekkerianus
TTTTTTTTTTTTTAAGCAGGAACTCAACTTTATTGCGTCAAGCAGCCGCTTATATAGAGCGTGGGGAAGGGGCAGGGAAAGAAGGCGGGGGATGAGGTGCGTGACAGGGTTGGGCCAATGGCATGGTACCATGTTGGCTGTATCTAGGTAGAGGCAGTTTCAGGCCAGGCCTTGATGAGTCATTGCTATGCAGAAGTAGTTGGATGGATCTACTTCTAGTCAGGCTCAGGAAGTTGCACTAGGCTTCAGGCACATGGCAGGGCCCAACAATTCCCTCTTTTGTTTTTTCTATGGCGGAAAAACATAGCCCCGTCTTAGGTTGCCTGCTCTTGCAGTTTCAGTCTTACCCGTCATGGGGATACAAACATTAATGGTTTGGCCCCTGTCTTAGGTTGACTGAACACAGAGTGATCTTACGCATCTTTGGGTACTATGAATGTAATCCGCCGTGCAGCCTCTCCATATCCTGTCTTAGGTTGTCCCAGTTTTGGGAATCTTACCCGTCATTGGTGCTATGGAGGGTGGTGAAGAATAATAGTTAGATTCTTGGTTAATGAGCCAGTGATATTGGACCTCAACCTGATTTAACTGCCTCTAACCTTTTTTAAGGATACGGGGCCCAAAGGTGAAGGGTAAATAAGGGTAGCAGGGGAAAAAGGTAGGGTAAAAAACCATGTAGGCCCGTCCACGGGGGATTTTCTAAAATTTCTTTTCTTCTCTTTTCTAGATCTTCTTGGAGTGTTTTGATCTTGTTTTGCACGATCTCAGATCTGTTGGCATAAAAGTAGCACTTCTCCTGCAAAGCCTTAGATTTCTAATGCTACTATAGTCAAATGGAAAATTTCAAAGCAGCCTCATCTGTTTTCGTCTCACAAGTAATCAGCGTAAGTCTTCACACTAAGATGTTCTCAACTCAGGCTTCCCTCCCACCATAACGACCAAAAGAAAATGGAGTGTGCAGCTTGCATTCAGTATTTTCACTAGGCCCTGTGAGGCCAGAGCTCTGCCCTGTTCTACAAGGCATGGCGGGGCCACAGCCTTCTCTACTGAGCCCCATTTTAAAATGGAGGTGGAAGTTTCTGCCCAGCTCACTTTGCACATGTCACAGGAGGAACAGATCAGCTAGAAAGTATGAAGATGTGGCTGACCAGAAAATACTGCTGCCTGCAGGGATTTCTACGTCCAATCATCACATGTACAGTAACTGCTAGTCTAAATCAAAACTATTCAAATTTATGCTTCCAGCAAAGTTTTACTACTCATCTGGAAAGTTTACAAAACTCTAAACTTCACACGCCTTATGACAAAATAAAAAGAGGGCTACACACATCACAAGTCATTCTTAAGACAATTAGGCCATAATGGGGGCTAAAACATCAAGCTCGCTGGCCCAGATGATGAGCAGTGGAACCATAATTACCTGTTTCTCCCCACAATGTGTCGGTGCCATTAACTTCTATTTCGTGTTCCTTTTCCATTCCCAGCAAGCTCTGGACCACCTGTCAGAAGTGGCAAGGTGATTTAATGAGTTCTCATAGCAATAGGTGCTTATTATATCCCACGTATCAAAGGAGAGAGCATGTTATTTTTTTTTAACCATTATTATCTCATGCTGCACAAGGAAAGAAAATATAATGAAAACCGTTTGCAAGCATAATTCATATGCTGTTCACACTTTCACTTGGAGAAGAGTTTTAAAAAAAAACCTTAGTGAATTTCAGCAACATTGTTTGGGATTACTAGGTACTCAGAATTCTAATGAATTCCAGCATGACCCAAATATGCCAGCCTCATCCGCAAAGGACACGGCAGATCACATAGAGTGCGGTTTCTGCATAAATCACCAGAAGACGGTGAATCCATTTTTCACAAGGAAGGAAAACAGGCAATATATACTTTTTTCCATAAACATTTCCAATAAGTATTATCCAAATAATTTTCTATGGCAGCGTTATTCTTTTTCCTTATGGGGATCTGCCTGTCAAAGAACAGGCAGGGTCCAAGGAACACAGACAGGAATGTGGGATGTCGGGAGCACTTGTGCCTGAACAGCAGCAGTGACAGGAGACAGTGACAGAGCCATCCTCCCACCCTCTAGTCGCCCAACCCACAAACTCTGCTGTGAGCTGAATAATAGCCCCCAGAGACGTTCACATCCTGGTCCCAGGAACCCGTGAATGTCACCAAAATAGCAGGAGGGAACTGCAGATGTGATTATGAATCTTGAAATGGTACAATCACCCCCAAATACCCACGTTCACGTCTGATGCGCACCTGGTCTAATCACAACAGTCCTTTGTAAGAGTGACAGAAGAAATCTGGGTCAGAGGAAGGGGGAGAAGGATGACACGTTACAGTTAAAGTGACGCACTTCAGAGATGGAGGAAGGGGCCACGAGCTAAGGAATCCAGGTGGCTACAAGACGCTGGAGAAGGCAAGGGAACAGGTTCTCCCCAGGGCCTTCCGACACCTTCATGTTAGACCTGCCCTCCAGAACCGCAAGAGTATATGTTGTTCTAACCACTAAGCTTATGGCCACTTTTTATAAACACATTAGGAAACTAATAAACTGTTCAAGACTTTAGGTAAATAAATCTTGCTTTTTTGATGAAATGGTTGCTGGCTGTACTGGTTTTTGCTTAGCACTGCTGTAAAACGAGGGGTAAAGATGAACCGAAAGAAGGACTTATATACATGTGATGTTCATTGTCCTGGTAATGATTTTCTGCATTTCAGACCCACGCAGGTTTAGGGAACAGTTAAAAAGGGAAAATATCTACACTTTCAGATATGTGTACTTAACACCCTCTCTGTGTTTACATGTGTGTTTTAAATGTAAAAAACCAGCCAGCCAGCATTTCGTGCGTGCGTGCACGTGTGTGTGTGTGTGTGTGTGTGTGTGCGCGCGCGCGCCCTTGGGTTTTAAATGCCAGAAGTCACCTGGCCAGCTTTGCACTCAAATTTACTTTAAGTCACTTTGGGGAAAGAATCTTACAAATACTGGCCTAATTGCTTAAAGATAATTTTGAGTGAGAAACACATGAAAGAGAGTGAGTAAAATGTTATTAAATTCACAGATAAAGCCAAGGCATATAGGTCAGAAGAGGAAAATTAAATCTTCAAACTGAGGAATACTAACATCTGCCAGAAATAAATGTTTTTTTTAAACTACTGCACGGAGCTTTCCTTCTATGCAGGAACTGCAAATAACAAGCATTCTTGCATGCTATCAAAGCATTAAAGCTCTATTTTAAAAAATCTTTCAGATACTCAAAAACAATTTTAGAACCAGGATTCTATGTGATTATTTTTAAAAGATCATAAGGACAAAAGAATCAATCAAAGAGGAAAAATAAAATGTATAACAGCAGGGCTAGAGGGCAAAGTAGAGCCAGGATGGGAGAGGGAACAGCTAACATTCATGAGAGCAGAATGAAGGTCACGGGAGGCTCCACCACAGGAGCGCCAGGAAGCACCTGCCTGTCTCTGTCTACACCTGACGTGGGCACTCCTCTGGGTTACCACGCGGAGAAGAACGTGGTGCCAGGAGCAGACTTTCTACTGCACGTGGTCAAAGCCAACTCCTGATTCTTAAAATTCTCATTTTCTTTCACTCCTTCAGCTGCCATAGGCTCACAACTTAGAAGGCAGTTACTGGCTAAAGCATCGACTCCCTAGGCTATGGCTTCCGGGTTCCCAGGCAGGAAGCCCGTGGCCCCACTCACCGAGTTGTGGCCCATGCTGGCGGCTGCCGTCAGTGCCTGCTGCAGGGCATGGCTCTTCCTCAGCGTGCCGGGCTGGGGAGGGCCCGTGGACCACTCACAGGTCAGCAGATAATGGAGAATGTCACAGTGGCCCCGCAGTGCGCTGTGGACGAGTGCGCACTGGCCCTTCTTATCCAAGTGGTCTACCTGGGGGCAGGAGCACAGAAGGGCACAGATGAGAACCACCTTTCCTGAGAACACAGGTGCACCACCAAAGCTGTGTGCAGACCCCAGCCCACTACAGGTGTATGTGGTTTACAGTCCAACTTGTCTTTCTGGAGAGCACTGAACTGTCATCAGGATTACTTTGTGGTAATGAACGCACCAGCTAGGCCTTGGGTTCCTGTTGCAGGTCTCACAACACACCCCATGTCCTTCCAGCACACTCCATGGAGTTCTGTGTTTTCTTGGGAGCATGTATGAAGACACGGACCCAAACCTGAGAGGAAGCTCTGCACATGTCAGCTCTGGTGGAACGTTCTGGGTCTGCTATGACAAGCCTTGACCTGAGGCCGCAGAGCAGTTCTCTAGTCAGCGAGCCAGGAAAGCCATAAAATGAAGGGTCTACAAACCACAGCTCTGAACGAGAAGGGCACAAAGGGAGTCCCCATGACTGGGGAAGGAAGCCACACACAGGTAGGCAGGGGCGGGTGGTGGCAGGCACAAAGTCGGGGTAGGTCAGCTAGCCACAAAGAATGCTTGAGTGGGGCACACCTTCTCAAGGCCCCAGGGAGCAGGCAGCCCCTCACCTTCTATCTGAACTGAGGGAGTACTCGGGCTGGAAGAAGAGCCCAGGGCCCAGCACCACCATGCTTGCCAACTCTGGGGTGCTCTGTACCCTCAGCTTTGTAAAAGCCAGCATGACACCCCACCTCCCTCCTCCTGCAAAGCTTTCAGCTGTGACAGGAGGGGGCCTGCTGGCCTCCAAATAAAGCTAAAGGACAGCTGGGATCTGGAAATGGAGGCATGGTGTCATCAGCAGTAACGCACCCACTGCAAAGGCTTAGCCACGTCTCCCTTCTTCATCAGCCTGAAGTTCAGATGCTCCAGATGTTGGGTGTTTTAAAGAAACAAAAAGGCAGCCATGGCTACTACAAACCTGATGTTTATTTGTTGGACTTTAAATATCCTAATTAACAAAAAAGGTGAGGGACAATTATCAGCATTTACCTCTATTGTTCAAAAGGCACATATCCCAAGAAAGTGCTTACAGTAAAGCTACCACTCCTAGCATATTACTGTGAGCTAGGCCTCATTGGAATTTAATCTCCTAACACTGATAGCTCTAGAATAACTTAACAATGCACGGCCATCTCATGCCCATCTTAATACATAATTTGAGGCTCACAACAACCCTGTAGTAGGCACTGCTATGCCCGTTTCACAGATGAGAAGCCTGAGACACCCGGGCTCAGTAACCTGCCTGACACTGGGGCTGGTAAGCAGAGAGGCGATGATCCGGGCAGTTTAGTTCCTGCAGCTCAAACACACAGCTTCCAAGACCCATGGAACTAATGCCACTGTTTAAAAAGGACATGACATGAAATAGGATAAGAAGAGAAGGGAAAAAAGCAAAGACTTAAGATATTTTCAACCAATCCTGGTGCTGTGTTAGATTCTAGATCAGTTCTTGGAGGCTTTTTAAGGATGGGCCTGCTCCCCAGGTTGCAGCTCCTGGTGCTCTGCCTCCCTTAGGGCAACATCCAGCAGAGTAACAGCATCTGAGCAGAATGCATTGCCCAGTTCTCTGCCAGGACAGCTCTTCAGCCAGCTGTTACAAACTGGCCGTCCCTGCAGCCCCACCCTTTCTCTTCACGCTACAGTTCCCCAGCTCAACGCAACAGAGCAGAGACAACAGAGACTGGCCCAGATGACAACGATTCTAGCAATGAGATGAAGGTATTTCCCCGACCCACCCCCACACCCAGCCAAAACCACAGCAGGAAGGCTGCTACGCACCCTTGCTCCCTTCTTGGTCAGCAGACACACCAGCTTCACGTGGCCGGCAGCGGCTGCAAAGCAGAGGGCAGTCATGCCATTCTCCGACGTTCCTTCCAGGCAGGCGCCAAATTCCAGGAGCAGAGTGACAACTTCCTCGTGGCCAAGGTGAGACTGGACGCACAGGATTGGGGCATTATTTAGCACTTCTGTCCTGTAGTTCACGTTGGCACCTCCCAAAATCAAGAGACGGCTCACCTATTGGACAATGCCCCCCAACAAGATTAATTTCTCATGTAAATGTCAGTCTCAACAACATCTGTGGATAAGGGCAGTACCCTTAATTTTTTGTATCATTTTAATTCACTGGCTCTTAACCTTGAGGGCATACCGTATTGCCGGGGATACACTCATAACCTGTGGTCTCTCGGGGGTGCAGAATGACGCAGCCACAACGGGAAACAGTATGGAGGTTCCTCAAAAGACTAAAAATAGAACTACCATTATGATCCAGATAGCCCACTTCTGGGTATATAGCCAAAAGAACTCAAAGTAGGGACTGAAACAGATATTTGTACCCCAGTGTTCATAGCAGCATCAGTCACAATAGCTAAAAGGTGGAAACAATCTCCAGGTGCCTGTGAATGCATGAACGGTTAAACACAGCGTGATAAACACACACAGTGGAGTATTATTTAGCCTAAGGAAGGAAATTCTGACACATGCTAGAACACAGATGAACCTTGAAGACATTAGGCTAAGTAGGCCCAGCACAGAGGGACAGATGCTGTGTGATCCCACTGATAGGAGGTACTTAGAATAGTCGGATTCATAGAGACAGAAGGTGGCGTGGAGGTTTCTGGGCCTGGGTGAAAGGAGATCTGAGAATTGTCTAATGGATCTAGAGTTTTAGTTTTACAAGAAGAAAATTCTGAAGATTTACTGCATAATAATGTGAATGTACTCAACACTACTAACGTGTGCAATTAAAAATGGTTAAGATAATTTTCTTGTTATGGGTTTACCACAACAAAAAAATAAAAAATAACAGGCAATTCAATTTTCTGGCAAAGAAATCATTGGATGATTAAATAATTAACAATGGGATAACAAAGGCAAAATACTCTCCTCTTCAGGTGGAGGTGTTCCTAAAAGTAAACTCAGAACCCACGGAAAGGTCTGTGTGGCCCCGACTGTGAGCAGCACAACTCTGCTGGAAAACCATCCGTCGCTTCTCCTGATTCCTGCACCCACCACCCACTGAATCCCCAGATCTAGATACCACAGAAGGTTTATTACCTACAGATTTTAAAATACAATCACTCGATACATACGCATTTTATCTGTCTTAATAGCTTCCCCAGACCACTTAGAAAAAATGATGCTCCTCTAACAGCTACTAAGATGCCTGATGCATTTGTGAAATGCTTCCCCTCAGTGGTTCTGACCCTCATCAATCACTCCCTGCCAAGGCCCTGGCAAGTCCTCTGCACTGCCTGCTGAATGCGAAAACCAGAGACCATGTCATTTATTGACTAGAGACACACAGGATCATTAAAAGAAACAGAAAGACATGAAATTCAGGACATCTCAGTGATTTTTGTTGGCAAAAGCAGCTGACAAAAAATTTACAAATTGATGGAGCTGAGAAATTAATACTGAGAGGTGGTGAAACCATAACTCAGATAACATAGCCACAGGTTAAAACACAAAGTATAAAATCTGAAGATGTTTTGGCTGCTGCTGAAGCTGACCCGGAGTGACCGAGGCCTCCAGCTTCCTCTCTGACCTGCTCTCTAGGACCCTCAGCCACCTCGGACCCGAAGCTCATCCTGTGACAATGCCAAGCAGGCCTGGCTTCTAGGGCCCTCCACATGCACCTCCCTCTGACTGGAATGCTCATTCCATGGACACAGACGCCACAGGAGCGTTCCCTACGGTCTCTGCACCAATACCAGACGGGGAGAACTGGCCCTGCACCCACACACTCAGGAAGCCCAGGCCCCCTCTGCCCCTCAGCACACTCTGTTTTCCAGCTTTGCCCACTACACAAGATGCTGATTCTAAGATACAAAAGTTCACAGAGGCCGGGCACAGTGGCTCACACCTATAATCCCAGCACTTGGAAGGCTGAGGCGGGTGGATCTCCTGAGCTCACAAGTTCAAGAACAGCCTGAGCCAGAGCAAGACACTCTCTAAAAATAGCCCTGCATTGTGGCGGGTGCCTGTAGTCCCAGCTACAGGAGGCTGAGGCAAGAGAATTGCTTGAGCCCAAGAATTTGAGGACACTCTACCAAGGGCGACAAAGTGAAACTCTGTCTCAAAAAAAAAAAAAAAAAAAAAAAAGTTCACAGAGAAGCAGATAAGCAGACACAGCCCTCCATGGACAGAGATGGCCCACGGGTCAGATTCTTCACACTGCTGAGACCATCGCATTCAAGTAAGGACAGGCCATGTACAGGTGAAAAAGGCACCCTGATGAGCCAGCCGACTACCTGACCACCACCCCATCCTTCACCCCATTAAAGGGACTACCATCCGGTCTGACCCAGTGACACCAACCAGCCTCCCGCTGCTAACCTGCGCACATGACGGGAAAGGCAGAAGACATACAAAGGGACAGAGAAGCTAAGAGAAGTGGTGTGCCTGTCCTGACACAGGTTTAGCAGGAGACAATGGCAGATGACCTAACTGGTCCCCATCAGGCCTGCTCGACACACCTACATAGGTTTGCTTTTAAACATACCATCAGATGCAAATCAAATTCTAAAGCATTTTAAGATTGTAAATGCTAAATAAAAGGGTCTTAAAAAACTATCCCCCTTTGAATAACTATTATTAGTATGGAGGTAATAGGATTATGGTGAAGAAATACTTGGAGACTTTCTGAAGGCTTAGGAAACCAGTTCTTAGCAACAGCATAGAAGGTAACACACATCTAGAGGAAGCACATGTAACACACACCAAGGGCACATCAGACTCTGCTCACCACAGGACGGCAAGGACAGTCTGTAAATTCCCTGGGTGACTTTGCCAGCTAATTACCCGCTTCCTTCGCCCATCAACTCTGTACCCTCTTGAGATCCAATAGCCTAAGAGGAAAAGATGACGGACTAAGTGATCTGAGTTCTCAACCAGCCCCTTAACTGACTTGCTGTGTGATTTTCAGAGCGTCACTGTGCCTGTCTGTGCTGCGGGCGTGCACCCCACCCATACTACGTGCCACGTACTAGTACCAGGTACTAATAGGACCACAGTGTTTATTTAGCTTTCCTAAAGATAAACATCTTTATTTATCTTTCCTAAAGATAAACATCTTAAAGATGTTTATCGTCGATTCACACTTCACCTGCCTCTGGGAAAAACATTACCCTTGTTGCTACAATGCTTTGGGTATTTGTCCCACCTGAACCCATCCTCAGTTTTTGGTGCCTCCCTTAACCCATGGTTCCTGACTCTGCTGCATACTGACACTACCAGGGAGCTTGAAAATTTCCAGTGCCTGGGCCCCATCCTTAGAGAGTCTGACTTGGCTGGAGCTCTGGCACCCACAGCTCCCCAGAGATGCTAGTTGGCAGCCAGGGCTGTAAACATATCCGTTGGCAAGTTCACTTGCAAAGCACAGGCTCGTTGCATGCCAGGGGCCCTTCTAGCTGTGTGATTTGGAGCAACCTACCCACCGCCCTAAGCTTCAGTTTTCTCATCTGAAAAACGGGGATAAAAAAGTTACTTCATTGGGTGATTGTAAAAATTAAAACAACCGATGTAATGTTTATGTATCTATACACACATGCGCCTAAGTATTTAGCACAGCACTCAGCATCTTGTTAAGTGCTAAATAAATACTGACTGCCACTGTTACAATCTTCCTTTCATGGAGTCCTCAGAAGGGTCACAAGCTCAGGTCCCTGAGCCCTGAAAGCCACTGGAGGGAGCTCTGCCCATGGCACCCAGTGACCTGGAGGTCTGGCTGCCTATCCCCATCACCTGTGTGCTCGCCCTGGGCTGTTCACCAGCACTGAGCGGCAGGAAGACCTACCTCACACAGAGCTGAGGGCAGGTGGAAGCCTCCTGGACTATCAAACCCTCCAGGTGAGCAGCTCCTGTCCACCACTACCAAGCAGCACACCCAGAAGTTCCCAGGGACCCACACACAACAGCAGAGTCATAGTTTCCAGAGATCAACAGCTCACTGGAGAGTGTAATACATGCCAGGGATTTTCTCAGTAACATCGACACCCAGGGAGGGTTCTAACTGCTCTGTCACACAGGCTTTTTTTTTTTTGGGTCTCTGTTTTACAGGTGAGAAAGCTGAGGCCCAGAGGACGGAAGGCAAAGACGAGTGCCAAGCTGGACCCAGCAGCAGCAGCAGCAGCCCTGACACTGCAGGGCTGTAAAGGAAGGTGTTTACATAAGTGAGGCATCCTATAGATTCTCCCCAACTACATGAAAATTCTCTGATCACCATCACTGATGCGCTCCTTAGACAACACTTGGAAATGGCAATATTGTCTATAAACTTCTGGATTTAATGAAAGCAAAACAATTGAAAAAGGGGGCTAGAGGCAGTAGAGGCTCTGGTCAGGGCAGACATGAAGTGGGGTTGCAGCGTCTTCACTAAGTATTTTGAAAGCTCACTCACACACGGCTGTTCAAAAATGTGCCTTGTCTAACTGTGATGCAGACTATGACTGGCTCCCACAGCCTGACTCCTGCTCTTCTCCCCTCTCTGCCACCTTCTGAGAAAAGAGTGACCACCTGAGTTCTCCCGAGTCCACAGCCCGTAGGGGGCAGCCAGTCCTATGAGTCTGTGCAAGTAAAACCACCAGCTGAACAGAGCCTGCAGGCTCTGGTCGCAAGGACTCCAGTTGGCCTGCTGGAGCCCAGCCTGGCATCGCCCTGGCCTGGCAACTCCCAAGGGACAACACAGCTAGAGATCACTGGCATGCCACTGAAATTAAAATCCATCTCCAAAGTAATCATCCCAGAGCAAGTCACTTTAATTTACTAAAGTGGCAAACTGCAATTATTGCTCAAAATGACATTCATTCCTGTATGACAACATTTAATACTCTCTAAAAAAAGTTCCTTAATTGCATGCATAATTTTAAATTACTGTAATTTGTTCAAGATTCTGTGAAAAGCTTTTTGGCCCCCTTGAAAGATAAAAGAAACAGGAGGATAATGGGAAGCCTTAAGATTCTGTAAGTGCACGCACATTATATAATTTGGGGGATAGTGTAGACATAGGTTAACACCGGTGTTTTACAAAACAAAGTGAAAATGATTAACTCTTAAAATTACAAGTATGTTAAAGAGGAAAGTTTATACTGCAGGAAAGTCAAGCTCATTACACTATGCTGTACCTTTTAATTTACTGTCTTAAAAATTGATATTCAGGGTGGCGCCTATGGCTCAAAGGGGTGGGGCGCTGGCCCCATAAGCCACAGGTGGTGGGTTCAAACCCAGCCCAAGCCAAAAAAAAACTGCAAAAAAAAAAAAAATTGATATTCAATACATGTTTCCCATGTACTTTTTTCTACGCTGAAATGACTTCTCTGCCAGCTAGGCATGGTGTCTTACACCTGCAACCCTAGCACTTTGGGAGGCTGAGGTGGGAGGACTGCTTGAGGCCAGGAATTTGAGAGCAGCCGGAAGGAAGAGAGAGACCTCATTTCTACAAAAACTAGAAAAATTAGCTTGTTGTGGTGGCACATGTGTATAGTCCCAGCTACCTGGGAGGCTGAGACAAAGACCACTGGAATCCAGGAGCGTGAGGCTGCAGTGAGTTTTGATGACAGCACCATACTGTAGCCAGGATGATAGAATGAAACCCTGTCTCCACAAACGAACAAAACAACCCCTCACACAAACATCAAAAAAACCCAGAAAACTTTGGGCCTATACATTCAGGCAGTGAAAATAGACTTGACATTTTTATTCTTATCAGCTTCTTCCTTATTGTGATTATAGAATTTTATTAATTATAGAGAAGCCAAAAGACAGATTATTAACTGAAACAAAAGATGAAGCACTGTTGTTAAAGTAACCTAAATTCTTAACTTTTATAAAATCTAAATGATGGGCTGGGCACAGTGGCTCATGCCTGTAATCCTAGCACTCTGGGAGGGCGAGGCAGGTGAATTGCCTGAGTTCAGGAGTTTGAGGCTAGCACGAGCAACAACAAGACACAGTCTCTACCAGAAACAGAAAAAATTAGCCTGGCGCTGTGGTCCCAGCTACTCTACTTGTGAGGCTCAGGCAGACGGACTGCATGAACCCAGGAGTTTGAGGTTGCATTGAGAATTGATGTTGCCATTGAACTCTGCCTCACAAAAAAAAAAAAAAGAGAGAGAGAAGGAAAGGAAAGGAAAGGAAAGGAAAGGAAAGGAAAGGAAAGGAAAGGAAAGGAAAGGAAAGGAAAGGAAAGGAAAAAGGAAAGGAAAAAGGAAAGGAAAAAGGAAAGGAAAAAGGAAAGGAAAAAGGAAAGGAAAAAGGAAAGGAAAAAGGAAAGGAAAAAGG
>CAUYPK010119094.1:0-19231 GCA_963574355.1 Loris lydekkerianus
TGGGAATATACCTCCTCCTCCCCCAACCAACTGAGTAGTGACCCCTTTGCCCAGCAAGCCTGGTGTTCTGTGTTCCTGCAGTTTCTCACAAGAGAATTTTCATCTTTTGTACTTTCCTGAGCTCAGTAAATAGCTTCCCCCACTCGTGGCAGGGATGATGTGTATGTGTGGCGCTATGGGACCCAGAGGGCTGCTATTGAATGCTCACTGGACACCACTGTGGGGTTCAACTGTAGATACCATGTAGCCACCGGGGGATCCTTGTAGGTGGCCCAGCATGGCAGCCGGTTCCTGGAGGCCACTCTGGAGAACAAACCTACCAGCACCTGCCAGCCAGCCAGCCAGCCAGGAATGGGCCTGGAGGCCCACTATTTGGGAGGGGAAACCAGATTACTTGATTCCCTGGGAAGCCTCTAGGCAGCCCCCCAGGCGTGGGAAGACCAAGCTAAATTCAAGGCCATCCTCCAGGCCCACCCACCCAAGGGTCTGAATACTAGCACATTTGGTCTCTCCCCTCCTTAGCACCAGTAGCCACTGTTTACCATCTGGCAGCCCAGCCAGTCCCTTCCCCCTCTGGTGGGGGGAGCCCTCAAGGACAGTAAGGGGAGATAGGCTCTGGGGCCCAGTATAGAAAGAGCTCTTTGAGAAGGCTACTTGGGCTTGGGCTCGGAGGGGTGCTGGGCATTGTCCCCCAAGGTCACCACAGAGGAGATAGGTCCTACCTCTCGCACAAACATCCCACCCTTGGCTTGTCCCATTTAAGCCAGGGCAGTGCTTCCTCTGGCAGCACTCATGATGCATGGCCTGCGTCTCCATTTCCTGGCTCTGCTGCTAGCAGCTGGGACTCCTGGAGCAGCAGAGCCAGCTGCCAGCACAGGGGGTCTCATCTTTCACGATGATTGGGACTGGCGGACATCAGGCAGCCCAGGGGATTCCCTGTGCCTGGTGACCCTGGGTGGGGGCAGCAACCACAGCGGAGTCCCTGTGCAGGTGGCAGGGTCCCTGAGCAGCTATGAGTGGGCCTTCCTGAGGGCTGTGCAGCAGGCTCACTGGGAGCCCCAAGACTTGGCCACCTTTGGGGTCTGCAACCCAGGTGACAAGCAGGCTGTCCTGCCCCTTCTACAGCGCCTTGGGGCCTGGCTGTGGGCACCACAGGGGCAGCGGCTGCTGGTCCTGCACCTGGAGGAAGGTAGGTAGGCCTAGGCACCACTCACCATGTAGGGTGGGCTGGGGTCCTCCTCAGAAAGATTGGGTACTAGAGAGCTCCACCTCCAGCAGTCCCTGGCCTGGGGGTTAGGCATCTCTGTCCTGTCTGGGGTCAGAAGTTGCAGATCCCTAGGCAGCGCCTGTGGGTCAGTGGGTAGGGCGCCAGCACAGTACACCCAAGGTGGTGGGTTCAAACGCAGGCCCAGCCACACTGCAACAAAAAAATAGATGGGCATTGTAGTGGGCGTCTGTAGTCCCAGCTTTTGAGGCAAGAGAATCGCCTAAGCCCAGGAATTGGAGGTTGCTGTGAATAAAGTGAGACTCTGTCTCTTAAAAAAAAAGTGCTGATCCTTGCCCTGAGACCCATCCCTCCTACAAGGAATTCAGTGTGTGTGGCTAGAACTCTGAGCCACCTCCCCACACCCCAGACACCCTGCTCCTGGGAGCTCACCAACCTCAGAGGCCCTAAGGTGGCAACCCCACCTTAACCCTGACATTGCCACTCCACTGGACGGTCACTCCTCCCTGGCTGGGAGAAGCAGCAGAGAGGACCATCCATCAGTGTCCTTCCAAAGTACAGAGATGCAAGGATGGCTCCTGGGCGGGGTAGGGGTTCTCCCTGCAGGACAGGTGGGGGGCAAGTAACAGATGGGCAAGTGGGGAGGATGCCTAGGCTCCTGTTGCTCAGGCATCCCGTTGTGGCTGCAGTGATCTGGGAGCCAATACCCTCGCTGAGGTTCCAAGAGCCCCCACTTGGAGGAGCTGGTCCCCCAGAGCTGGCGCTGCTGGTGCTGTACACCGGGCGCGGCCCCGAGGTTACTGTCGCTGGGGCTGGGCTGCCCGGCACCCAGGTACCAGGGACGCCCGGGGCCCCCAGGAGCCTTCTCGTTGCTGGGGAGGGGCCCAGATTTGTTAGACGTTTCCCTTCATAGGAGGAGGGCTGAGTCAAGTCTGGATTTGGGACGGGGTGGTAGGAGGAAGGAACCCGCAGAGCAGGGCTGGGCACGGCGCTGCTGCCACCCCATCCAGCCAGGCCGGGCCCATCCCCGCAGAGCCTCTGCCCGTCCCGGGACACCCGCTACCTGGCACTGGCCCTGGACCGCCCAGAAGAAGCCTGGCACGGCTCTGGGCTCGCCTTGACCCTGAGGTCCCGCGGAGACGGTAAGTCCCAGTGAAGAGTGGGGCGGTGGTAGCTACCCAGGGCCCCCAGCGCCTGAGCCGCCCCGCGCCGCCTGTACAGATGCTGCCCGCACAGATGCCCCCCTGAGTACCACCCAGTTGCAAGTGCTACTGTTTGGCGACAACCCCCGCTGCTTCACGCGGATGACCCCTGCCCTGCTCCTGCTGCCCGGGTCCCAGCCCACGCCACTCCCCGCGCATGGCAAGTTGGATACAGTACCCTTTCCGCCGCCCAGGTGTGCGCAAGCTCAAGTTGGGGGAACAGGGGTTGGTGGGGGAGGCGTTGCCTGGCGCCCGCTCTTAACTCCCCCTATGACGGGTTTCAGGCCGTCCCGGGGTCCTGAGGAGCCGCCGCCCAGCGCGGACCCCTTTCTGGAGACGCTCACGCGCCTAGTGCGCGCGCTGCGGGTCTTCCCGACCCAGGCCTCAGCGCCGCGTCTGGCCCTGGACCCGGATGCGCTGGCCAGTTTTCCGCAGGGCCTGGTCAACTTGTCGGACCCCGCGGCACTGGAGCGCATGCTCGACGGCGAGGAGCCGCTGCTGCTGCTGCTGCCGCCTTTCGTGGCCACCGACGCGGATCCGGCGCCGCCGCAGGGCCCAACATCGGCTCCGTGGGCTGAGAGCCTGACGCGACGAGTGGCTGCCGAGCTACAAGCGGCGGCCGCCGAGCTGCGCGGCCTTCCGGGCCTGCCGCCGGCCGTGGTCCCGCTGCTGGCGCGCCTGCTTGCTCTGTGCCCGGGAGACTCTGGCGGCCCCGGTGGGCCGCTGCGTGCGCTGCTCCTCCTGAAGGCGCTGCAGGGGCTGCGGGCAGAGTGGCGCGGGCGGGACCTGCGCGGGCCGGGGCGGGCGCAGCGCAGCGCTGGGACTGCCACCACCGACGGGCCGTGCGCACTGCGGGAGCTCAGCGTGGACCTCCGCGCCGAGCGCTCGGTGCTTATCCCTGAGACGTACCAGGCCAACAACTGCCAGGGCGCGTGCGGCTGGCCGCAGTCCGACCGCAACCCGCGCTACGGCAACCATGTAGTGCTGCTGCTCAAAATGCAGGCCCGCGGGGCCGCCCTGGCTCGCCCGCCCTGCTGTGTGCCCACCGCCTATGCCGGCAAGCTCCTCATCAGCTTGTCGGAGGAGCGCATCAGTGCGCACCACGTGCCCAACATGGTGGCCACCGAGTGCGGCTGCCGATGAACCCGCGCTGTGCGGACTACTGCCCTCAGGAGCCCGGCGCGCCCCTCCCCATATTTATTCGTACCCTAAGCATCATCTCAATAAAGACCAGCAGTCACCTGGCTGGGGTGTCCGCGCGTCTTTGAGAGCCGCGGGGCTTCCTTTGCTATCCTTGGGCTCCCACTGTCTCTTTCCCGGTCTGCAGTGCCCCAGCACCATCATTGAGGCCCTGTGCTTGGTTCTGGGGTCCAGGCTCAAAGGAGCAGGCAACGCAGCGGCCGCAGCACTCGCTTTATTTTGCTGAGCCGTGAAGCCACAGCCAAGAGTCGTGAAATGGTTCGGGAACTAGTGCGCACGACCCGGGCCGGCTCAGTCCCGCCCTTTGCCTGCGCTATGCTTTTGGCGGCCCAGAGGCCGGTGCTGCTCATTGGGGCGCTGTGGGGAGGCCCAGGGCTGTCTCTTGCTGTGCTCCGCATCCCGGGAGTCTCGCGCCCACGGCTGATAGCTCCCTTTGTTAGCCTTACTGGCGGCCGGCGGCCTCTCCCTCCTCGGCCTCTCCTCTTTTCTTGGCCTCTCCTTTCGCGGCCTATCCGCCTTCCTCCGCCTCTCCTTGGGTCCTCGATCTGCGAAGGGCGCGCGATCCTCCCCAGCGGTCTTCCCAGGTTCCTTCTCATCCTTCTCAGTTGCCTCTCGATTCCTGGAAATCTTGGGCCTGTCCCTTGCCTCTGCCTGGGGCGCAGGCGGCTCGGGTAGGGGCGCCCTCGCTGTGGGCATAGGCTGTAACACAGTGTGGTCCTGGGGTTGGCGCCCACCTCCGCCGCAGGCCTGGCCCCTTTCCCCCTGTTTAATATCCCCACTGCCCGCTGTCACTGGAAGGAAGTGCTCACCGGGAGTGACGCGGGCTCCTTCCGGGCCAAGCTTGGCGGGGCCCACGGCTCAGGGGCAGGCGCCGGGTCGGCCACTTCTCCAACCACTGTGTCTACGGGGGAACGGGCAGGACGAGAGTCATCCAGGTTGGATGGACCGACCAACCCTTTGTTCCTTCCTCTCCTCTAGAGCTCTTCTTTCCCAGACAGATGGAGCTACTCTTGCCACCACGTGAGCTGAGGTTGGGCTGGATCCTTCCAAGAAAGACATTCCAAGAGAAGGTCTTGGGAGGTCTCTTTTTCCGGTCACAAAAGGACTGGTCATTCTTTCTCCGTGGGCTGTAGGAGCATCCCTAGCAAGGGAGGGAGGCAGGCCTGCCCAAGGTCGGGGAATGAGGCGCTCACTAGCGACCTTAGAGGCCTGCATGCAGGGAAGGCAGCAGAACAGTTCCGGGAGGGCCAAACACAAGATCTGTGGGGAAGAAGGTGTACAGGGCCCAACCCTGGAAGAGAAAGGGTCCCCAAGGTCCACATTGGGGGGAAATCTTGACCATGGTGTGCACCAGGTCCATGTACACAAGGTGGGGGCAGGGGAAAGGAGGTCCAGCTCACCGCCCATCATGGGGTGAGGGGGACATGACAAGGCCCATAGTTTAAGGGGAGATGGGGCACCATGTTCTAGGGAAGGATGCAGGCCTGGCTATGAGGGTGCACAAGACCCTCCCTAAAGAAGAGGCTGCCTGCCCAGGCCTTTTCCTGGAGGGGTGGGCAGGCTCCCAGGTGTCCCCAGCCCCAACCTGCTTCTGGGGAGCCCTGCTCACCATGGCACAGCTGGAAAGCCGAGCCCAGAAGCGCTACCAGGGAGGCCAGCACCAGGCATTTGTTGAGTGTAACCTCCCCCCAGGGCAGCTCCTCGATCAGGGCCAGAGGCGGAGGTAGAGGCTGCGGGGGTGAAGCTGCCTGCATCTTCTTGTGAGCAGGGACGGTGCCAGGGCCTGTGGGGACAAGTGTGGGCAGCCCGTGCCCCAGGCACTGGAGCAGTGAAGGGGGTCACCTATTTCCTGTACCAAGCTCTGCCACACCTGGCTATGCAGCCTTCAGATACCCAGATGCTTCCATACGATAACTTCCTGGACCTTAGAGTGCCTTAGCTTATGTCATGCATTAATGGAGGCTCCTAATCCAGTTAGTTTCTTCCTGCCACACCTGGATGCCACCCAGGCAGAAACCTGGGTCACATTCCCCCCACCCCCCTGCCCATCCAAGGACCCAGCTTCAGGGACCTGGCTTATGCTGTCCCATGCCCATTCCCCTTCACCCATGACCCCTGCAAACAGACTTGCTCCAGCTTTCAGCTTCTCCTTCCCAGATCCTGGGGCACCCCTGGCTGCAGGCTCCTCTTCTATCTTCTTGGGCCTGGTATCTGCACTTCTGCCTTCACCCATGGTCTCCTGAGGGTCCTGTAGGAAATCACCAGTCATTCCGGGTGTTTCCTTCCAATCCCAAACCCTTCCTACCCGCCTTGACCAGTTCATCCCTATTCCAAGGGCTTCTTGGGCTGAGACTTAGAGGGCCCCAACTACTCACATGGGGCCAGCTGCTAGGGTCGGCCAGCCTGGATGTCCCTGTTGGGGGGAACAGAGGGAGAGTCAAGGTGGCAGGGACCCCCAGGCCAATCCCAACCTCTACCCCTGGCTCTGCTGAGCAAGGTGCAGGTGACTGTTACCATTTCACAGAGGAGATGGGCTCAGAGAGAGCTTTACCCAAAGGTAAGAGCACTTTAGTGACAAGGTAGGATTTGGCCAGCACCTGTAATCCTCAGGGGCACCTTACAACCCCCTGAGGCAGAATTAGGGGCCTAGGGTTGGACAGAGGGACCACAGTTCAAGCCAGTCCAATGTGGGAGACTAAGCTCTGCTCTATGAAGGTGAGCATCCTGGCTCAAGGGCATGCTTGGGGATGGGCTTTGTCCTGCCAGTGCCCGAGGCTACCTCGAACCCTGTCCTCCTGGGGCTCAGCCAGCATAGAGAGGTCCTTGCCAGCTTGGCAGCTGCCTAGGCCTCTGTCCAACTCCTCCCAGCCTCTGGTTGCCATGGATCCAGCCAGGGCTGCAGCAGATCCAGAGCTGCCTGGGAGAGGTGGGGAAGGGAGTGTCACATGTACTGAGCCCCTGCTGTGGCCTGGGCCTGACCTGTGTCTCTATGGACATGAGGTGACAGGCCCCTGTGCTCCATATCCCAGCCCTTATCTCTGCCTTGGGTACCTTTCACTTGGCAAATTCATCCTCATGTCAGGCATGGCCTGGGCACTCTCCCTGAGCACCCTTCCCTAGCCCCACATGCCTGCTTGGGGCCCCACTCTATAGTCCAGCCTCTTTGGGCTGCCCCAGCACCCATGAGCACAGCAGCAAAGGCTGCTGGGGCCCAGAGAGGGCTGGAGCCCACCCAAGGCCACACACCAATGAATCAAAGGCGCAACCCAAACCAGAACCCTTGACCCCCAGTCGTGTTCTCTAAGGCCATGGACTATTTTTATCCGTGCCTGAGGCCAGCAGGATAGGCAAACAGATGGCACAGCCCCTTCTAGGCCTTTGCTCTCATAGGGTCCCCCTCTGGGCCATTCCTGGCACCCAAAACTGCCTAACCCTGCAAATATAGAGGTGTAAGCCCCAGCAACTAGATTTAGCTTAACTGTGTTCCCATATGGCAAATGAGGAAAGTGAGGCTGGAGACACAGCTGGGAGTTGCAAGAGTTTCAAGTTAAACCTTGCTTTTGGGGGTCTCTATGGCCTCCGGGTGCTGGCAGTAAAGTTTCCCAATCCCTAGGAAGCAAAGACTTGGAATGGCCTAGAGCATGGGGTGGAGGAGGGGCCCAAGGGTCAGGAAGGCCAATGTTTGGCCCCTGTTTGTGTGTGGGCAGCCACAAGAGTTGGGTATCCTCATGGACCTCAGAGACACCCCCAGACCGAGGGGACCCACACCACTTCACAGACCACCCCCAGCCCTGCTTACCCTCAAGCCACTGTGCTGAGCCTTGTGACAGGGTTGGAGTGTGGGGAGTGTTGCTGACAAACAGCAACAGGTGGCTGGACACAGCCACATGGGCCAATCAGCATGACCGAGGAGTAGAGGGGAGGGGCTGGCATGAGATGGGGCCAGGGAGTTCCTTACCTACCTGCTATTGGAACAGGACAGGGCATTAGCCTGTGGGATTGAGAAGGGGGCGAACCCCACCCCTATTTCAGCCTAGAACCACTGTCAGGCTAGGAAGACCCACCTCCTATCTCTGCATGTGGGACTCAGCAATTGCCCCCAAAGAAAGAGGGGGCCCTCTACTCTGGAGGCTGAAGCAAGAGAGTCGCCTAGGCCCAAAGCTGGAGGTTGCTGTGAGCTTTGACACCACAACACTCTACCAAGGGTGACAAAGTGAGACTGTCTCTAAAAAAAAAAAAATCATAAAATAAAGTAGGGAAGTGTCATTTGTAACTTAAATTGCTTATTTCTTATGAAGTGATTTTGTTTTTATTTATTTATTTATAAATAAATAAAAGCCAAGGAGATTTATATACAGAGTTTTCCATTTTTAATTCTGGTTAAACAAAATGCATCTTTTGTAAACAATCTTATGAAGTGATTATCAATAAAAGTTTGTGAACCACAAAAAAGAAAAAAGAAAGAGGGAGCCCTAACGGGTGGTGGCCAGTGTGTCCAGCAGAGTCCAGGAACAGCAGGGAGGGCTTCCTGGAGGAGGTGGTGTCCCTATCAATGCAGCACCTGAAGCAAAAGATCTACCCAGGGACCTCAGTTACCTTACCTGGAAAGTAGGGTCACTGCCTCCCAGAATAGACATGGGTGAAGGGAGTTAATCTTCATCATATAGCTGCTCTGTGGCTGCTGCTGCTTCTACAATTAGTTCTATTATCATTCTGCCTGTACCTTAGTACCTTAGTTGAATCAGTTATCAAACGCATCTCTGCCTTCCAGTTGTGCAGAAAATTATTTTGTCATCTTTGCTTTGTCTTGTTGTTGTTGTTGTTTTAGTTTTTTTGTTTTGAGACAGAGTATTAAGCTGTCTCTCTGGGTAGAGTGCTATGGCATCATAGCTCACAGCAACCTCCAACTCGAGCTCTAGCTATCCTCTTGCCTCAGTTTTTCTATTTTTAGTAGAGACAGGGTCTTGCTTCTGCTCAAGCTGGTCCTGAACTTGTGAGCCCAAGCAATCCACCTGCCTCGGCCTCCCAGAGTGCTAGGATTACAGGCATGAGCCACCACGCCCAGCCTGTCATCTTTGCTTTGTCTTGTTTTGATAAATAACAACCTTATTAGGACAGAAATCACATATCATACACTTTACCTTTTTAAAGTTTAATGATGTAGTGCCTGTAGCTCAGTGGGTAGGGTGCCGGCCACATATACCTAGGTTGGTGGGTTCAAACCTGACTTGGGCCAGCTAAACAACAATGACAACTGCAACAAAAAAAGCCGGATGTTGACGTGGGCGCCTGTAGTCCTAGCTACTTGGGAGGCTGAGGCATGAGAATCGCTTAAGCCCAAGAGTTGGAGGTTGCTGTGAGCTGTGATGCCATGGCACTCTGCCAAGAGTGACATAGTGAGAATCTATCTCAAAAAAAAAAAAAAAAAAGAAAGAAAGAAAGAAAGAAAAGTTTAGTGGTTTTTGCCAGGCACAGTGGCTCATGCCTGTAATCCTAGTGCCCTGGGAGGCCATGGCAGGGATTGCCTGAGATCAGGAGTTCAAGACCCCCCTGAGCAAGACCACCCCATCTCTACTAAAAATGGAAAAATCAGATGGCCATTGTGGTGGGCATCTGTAGTTGCAGCTACTGGGGAGGCTGAGGCAAGAGGATTGCTCAAGCCCAAGAGTTTGAGGTTGCTGTGATCTATGAAGCCATAGCACTCTACCAGAGTGACAGAGTGAGACTCTGCTTCAGGGAAAAAAAGGCCAGGCACAGTGGCTCACACTTGTAATCCTAGCACTTGGGAGGCTGAGGTGAGTGGATTGCCTGAGCTCACCGGTTTGAGACCATCCTGAGCTCGGCATTGTGGCGGGCGCCTCTAGTCTCAGCTACTTGGGAGCTGAGGCAAGAGAATCCCTTGAGTCCAAGAGTCTGAGGTTGCTGTAAGCTGTGACACCATAGTACTCTACTGTGGTAGACAAAGCGAGACTCTGTCTCAAAAAAAAAAAAAAAGCCAGGTATTGTGGCAGGCACCTATACTCCCAGCTACTCAGGAGGCTCAGGCAAGAGGATCGCTTAAGCTCAAGAGTTATGATGCTGCAGCACTCTACTCAGGGTGACAGAGTAAGACTCTCTCTCAAAAAAATAAATTAAATAAATAAATATTTTTTAAAAGGGCAGGGAGGACCAGGTGCAGTGGCTCACACCTGTAATCTGAGCACTCTGGGAGGCTTAGGCAAGTGGATCACTTGAGCTGACGAGTTCAAGACCAGCGTGAGCAAGACAGACCTGTCTCAAAAAAACTAGCTGTGCATTGTGGCGGGTGCCTGTAGTCCCAGCTACTAGGAAGGCTAAGGAAAGAGGATTGCTTGAGCTCAAGAGTTTGAGGTTGCTGTGAGCTATGCTGCCATAGCACTCTACCGGGGGCAATAAAGTGAGACTGTCTTAAAAAACAACAACTATGATTTAATAATTAAAAAAAGAAAAGAGAAATTAAAATTTCTGTGCATCAAAGGACATAAGAACAGAGTGAAAAGGCACAACAACAAAATAAAACAAAAAAAGTGTATGTTGAAAGCAGTTTTTAGTTGTTTTTTCTTAAGCTAGTTTGACAGTTTCTTAGAGTCTGTTCACATAAATTTAATGTGGTTTATAGCAAAAAAAAAAAAAAAAAAGGCTGGGCACAGTGGCTCACACCTGTAATCCTTGTACCCTAGAAGGCCAAGGAGGGTAGATTGTTTGAGCTCAAGATTTCGAGACCAGACTGTCTACTAAAAATAGACAAACTAGCTGTACATCGTGGTGGGCACTTATAGTCCCAGCTACTCGGGAGACTGAGGCAGGGGGATACCTTCAACCTGAACCCAGCCAATGCCTGCTAAATAACAATGACAACAATAACAAGAAAATAGCTGGGCATTGTGGTGGGCACCTGTAGTTCCAGCTACTGGGAGGCTGAGGCGAGAGAACTGCTTAAGCCCAAGCCTTTGAGTTTGTTTTGAGCTATGATGCCATATCATTCTACTAAGGACAATATAGTGAGACTCTCTCTCTCTCAAAAAAAAAAAAAAAGGTAATTAATTAATTTGATTTTGAAATAAAGGAACTTGACTACAAGGGAAGGGCGGTAGTGACTCTCTGAGTTGGTAAAATGTGAGCATATACTTCAGGTGACATAGGCTTGAGTTGCACGGCTGTCTAGGGAAAAAATCATTCCAGGCAGAGGGCATAGCCTGTGCAAAGGCCCAGAAGCAGGACCACATTAGAGGCATGTTGGAGCAACAGCGAGCAGACCCATATGGCTGGAGCAGAGTGAGGAGGGGAAGAGACAGAGGAGAGGAGGGTGGGAGGAGATGGGGCAAGTTGGACAAGACCTAGGCTCCTGGGAGGACTTGGGTTTTGACCTTGAGGAAAGTGGGAGCTATGGAGGGCTGTGGGTAGAGAAAGGCTGATATACCATACTTTTTTAAAATATACTTTTTATTGGCTCGGTGCCTGGGGCTCAAGCAGCTAAGGCACCAGCTACATACACCTGAGCTAGCAGGTTTGAATCCAACCCGGGCCCACCAAACAACAATGATGTCTGCAACCAAAAAATAGCCAGGTGTTGTGGTGGGCACCTGCGGTCCCAGCTACATGGGAGGCGGAGGCAGGAGAATCGCTTGAGCCCAGGAGTTGGAGGTTGCTGTAAGCTGTGATGACACAGCACTCTAACCTGGGAGGACAATTTGAGGCTCTGTTTAAAAAAAAAAAAAAAAAAAAAAAAAATATATATATATATATACTTTTTATTTTGGAATAACTTTAGATTTATAGGAAAGTTGCAAGAGAGTCTGCATCTCATCATCAACGTATTTTCTCTACATCTTACATAATCATGGGACACTCGTTGCAACTGAGAAACTGATAGTGATGCACTGCTGTTAACTGAACCCTAGGCTTCATTTAGGTGTTGATAGTTTTCCCTAATGTTCTCTTTCTTGTCTGAGAGCTTCATCCAGGATCCCACATTGCAGTAAGTCTCCTCAGGGTCCTCTGGCCTATGACAGTTCTTCAGACATTTTTAGTTCCCTGGACAATCTCTAAGAGGCTGGTCAGGTGTCCTGATTTGGACATGTCTGTTTTCTTGTAATTAGAGTGAAGTTATGGATTTGGGGACAACCACTCAGAGTTGAGGTCCTTTCTCCTCACATCCTGTAGGGAGCACCTCGTACCCAGGAAACATCAACATCACCTGGTACAGGTGGGGTCCCCAGGTTCCTTTCCACTTCCTTCTTAGCCCAGCATCTCCATGGGCTAAGGAATATTTAATTTCCACCTCCCAGAAAGGGAGTGTCCACATTGTGGAAATGGGGTTTTCGGGGAGGAAGATGCCATCATACCTTTTTTTTTTTTTTTTTTTTTTTGTAGAGACAGAGTCCCACTTTACCACCCTTGGTGGAGTGCCATGAAGTCACAGGACCCACAGCAACCTCCAACTCTCAGGCTTCCGCGATTCTCCTGCCTCAGCCTCCCGAGGAGCTGGACTACAGGCGCACGCCACAACGCCTGGCTATTTTTTGGTTGCAGTTCGGCCGGGGCTGGGTTTGAACCTGCCACCCTCGGTATATGGGGTGGGCACCCCACTCACTGAGCCACAGGCGCCACCCCCATCATACCTTTTTTGTTTGAGGCAGAGTCTTACTTTATTGCCCTCATTAGAGTGATGTGCCATCATAGCTCACAGCAACCTCAAACTCTTCGGCTCAACGGATCCTCTTGCCTCAGCCTCCTGAATAGCTGGGACTACAGGCAACCACCACAATGCTTAGCTATTTTTTAGAAACAAGGTCTTGGTCTTGCTCAGGCTGGTCTCGAACTCATGATCTCAAGCGATCCACCCACCTTGGCCTCCCAGAGTTCTGGGATTACAGGTGTGAGCCCAGCATCACCATACCTTTTATAAGATCACAGGGGCCAGGCTTGTCATCCTAGCACTCCCGAAGGCCAAGGTGGGTATATCGCCTAAGCTTACAAATTCAAGACCAGCCTGAGCTAGAGCAAGACCCCCATCTCTAAAAATAGCCAGGTGTTGTGGTGAGTGCCTGTAGTCCCAAGAGTCTGAAGTTACTGTGAGCTATGATGCCAAAGCACTCTACCAGGGGCAACAAAGTGAGACTATTTAAAAAAAGGTCACATAGGATCAGTGTCTGTAGCTCGGTGACTAGGGTGCCAGCCACACACACCCACGCTGGCTTGTTTGAACCCAGCTTGGGCCTGCCAAACAATGACAACTACAACCAAAAAAATAGCTGAGTTCTGTGGTGGGCACCTGTAGTCCCAGCTACCTGGATGGCTGAGGCAAGAGAATCATTTAAGCCCAAGAGTTTGAAGTTGCTGTGAGCTGTGATGCCAGGGTACTCTACCAAGGGTGACATAGTAAGACTGTCTTAAAAAAAAAAAAAGTCACATAGAGCAGAAGCTACATGGAAATGGAGGCAGAGACTGAAATGATGGCATCACAAGCCCAGGGATAACCAGAACCCTCATGGGCTGGGAGAACTGGTAAGACCCTTCTCTGGAGCCTCTGGAGCGAGGCAGATGTACAGACACCCTGAGTTTGGACATCTGGCTGTAGAGGATAAGCTAGAGAGGATAAATTCCTGTTGTTTTTAAGCCCCTCACTTTGTGCTCACACACCCTGAAATTTCATTCTCTTTACATGGTTGTGCAGAAAAACCCAGCTCCCTTGCTTTGGGGAGCTCCAGGCTCTCTCTCCAAATGTATCTCCCCAAAGGTGCATTCTGAGGCCTGTACCCAGATGTTTATGCCCTTGCTGCAAATTGTGGGTCAATTTGGCATGCCTGAGGGAAACAGGAAATGAATTTTAGTGGTGAGTCACCACCATCACCATTAAAAATCCTGAGCAAATAAGCCTCCCTGAGTAATGAAAAAATCTGACAAACCAGCCCACCCACATAGCGCATAGTAAAGGTCAGAGGCATCCCTGTCCCCTCTTCACCTGTGCAAAAACAGCTCTAATTTATTCCTTCACCTGTGCAAAAACAGCTCTATTTTATTCCTTACCACACATGACAAACGTGAACATTTAGAAAATATAGACAATTTTTTTTTTTTTTAAGATAGAGCCTCAAGCTGTCGCCCTGGGTAGAGTGCTATGGCATCACAGCTCACAGCAACCTCCAACTCCTGGGCTCAAGCGATTCTCCTGCCTCAGCCTCCCAAGTAGCTGGGACTACAGGCACCTGCCACAACACCTGGCTATTTTTTGGTTGCAGCCGGCATTGTTGTTTGGTGGGCCCAGGCTGGATTTGAACCCGCCAGCTCAGGTGTACGTGCCTGGAACCTAGCTGCTTAAGCCACATGTGCCGAGCTGATAGACAATTTATTTAAAAACCCATTTTTTTTTTCTTTTTTGAGACAGTCTCACTTTGTCACCCTCAATAGAGTGTCATGGCTTCACAGCTAATATCAACCTCAAACTCTTGGGCTCAAGCGATCCTCTTGCTTCAGCCTCCCGAGTAGCTGAGGCTACAGGGGCCCACCACAATGCCTGGATATTTTTGGAGATGAGATCTCGCTCTGGCTCAGGCAATTCACCTGCCTCAGGCTCCTAGAGTGTTAAGATTATAGGTGTGAACCACCTTGCTCAGCCTAAAAACCCACTTTTTAAATACCTGTCCTCTTACCATTCAGATGCTGTTGACTAGCTCAGTGTGTTTTCCTCTAGGATTTGTTTTTGTAATTGTTCATTTTATTATTAGTTATGTATTTATGAGTGATTATCATTACTGAAGGTCTGAACATCTTGTTTTGTAACCTACATTGTTTTTTCTACCTCCTTAAAGTATATTGTGACTTGGTGAGTCCTCAAAACTCTAAACATAGAAAGACTGTATTACACAGACATTTCACCCTGTGGTACCTACTTGAGGAATTGAAAGCAGCCTCAGATACCTGGACCCCCATGTTCACGACTGCACAATTCTACAGCCACAAAAGGCAGAAGCAGCCCAGTGTTTACCACTCACTGGGTGAGTGGATAAATACAACGTGGTCCATCCCCACACAGGAATATCACTCAGCCATGACAAGGAAGGAGGCTCTGACACAGGCTGCAGCATGGATGGACCTTGAGGACATCGTGCTCAGTGAGAGAAGTAGACACAGAAGGACACACAGTGTGAGATTCCATTTATGTGAAATGTCCAGAACAGGCAGATCCACAGAGATGAAATGTGGATTTGTGGTCAGCAAGGGCTGAGGAGGGGGTGGAGAGTGACTGCTGATGGGGACAGGGCTTCACTTGGGCTGATGTTTAACTTTGTGGGCTGGACTATTTTCCTAGGTGGCTGCCCCATTTTACATTCCCACTACCAACATAGGAGGGTTCCAATGTCTCCACATCCAACACTTGTCATTTTCCAATTTGCTTGTTTGTTTGATGGCCAGCCTGGGTGGTTGTGAAGTGGTATGACCTCATTGTGGTTTTGCTTTGCATTTCCCTGGCTGATAGCAGATTTGTTTGTTTATTTATTTATTTATTTATTTATTTATTTATTTATTTATTTATTTTTGAGACAGAGTCTCAAGTTGTTGGCCTGGGTAGAGCACTGTGGCATCACAGCTCACAGCAACCTTCAACTCTTGGGCTTAAGCGATTCTCTTGCCTCAGCCTCCCAAGTATTTGGGACTACAGGTGCCCGCCACAATGCCTGCTATTTGTTGTTGTTGTTGTTGTTGTTGCAATTTGGCCTGGGCTGGGTTCGAACCCGCCACTCTTGGTATATGGGGCCGTCGCCCTACTAACTGACCTGCAGGCACCGCCCATACCCTGCTATTTTTTGGTTGTAGTTGTCATTGTTGTTTGGTGGTTCCAGGCTGGATTCGAACCTGCCAGCTCCAGTGTATGTGGCTGACTCCCTAGCCGCTTGAGCTACAGGCGCTGAGCTCAACCTTAGCTATATTTAGAAAATATAGACAATTTTTTAAAAAACCCATTTTTTTTTTTTTCTTTTTTGAGATGGAGTCTCATTATCTTGCCCTCGGTAGAGTGCCGTCATGTCACTGCTCACAGCAACCTCAAACACTTGGGCTTAAGCAATTCTCTATAGCAAGAGACTACAAGTGCCCACCACAATGCCCAGCTGCTTTTTGGTTGCAGTTTCATTGTTGTTTGGCAGGCCTGGGCAGAGGTCGAACCTGCCACCTTTGCTGTATGTGGCTGACACCCTACCAACTGAGCTATGTGTTGTAGCATCACAGCTCACAGCAACCTAAAAGTCTTAGGCTTAAGCGATTCTCTTGCCCCTCAAGTAACTAGGACTACAGGTACCTGCCACAATGCCCGGCTATTTTTTTGTTGCAGTTGTCATTGTTGTTTTAGCTGGCCCGAGCTGGGTTCAAACCCACCACCCTCGATGTATGTGGCTTGGGTCCTATCCACTGAGCTATGGGTGCTGCCTGCAAAATTAATTTTTTTTTTTTTTTTTTACCGTTTTTTGCCGGGGCTGGGTTTGAACCCACACCTCCGGCATATGGGGCCAGCACTCTACTCCTTGAGCCACAGGCACTGCCCTGCAATATTAATTTTTAAGTCTCCAGTTCAGTATTGTTAAGTACATTCACATGTTCTGCAAGTGTCATCCTCTGTCTGCAGAACTTTCTCATCTTCCCAAACTGAAACTCTGCCCCACTGAAACACTAACTCCCAATCCCTCCCCAGCCCCTAGCACCACCATTCTATTTCTGTCTCTGTGAATTTGATGACTCTAGGGACCTCCTATGAGTGAAATCACACAGGATGTGTCCTTCTGTGTCTCGTTTCTCTCACTGAGCAAAATGCTGTGTTGATCCATTCTTCCCTTGATGGACATGTGAGTTCTTGCTATTATATCACAAAACATGTTGCCATGAACATTCCTGTACAAATATGTGTTTGAATTCCCACCTTCAATTCTTTTGCATATTCACTTAGTTGTGGAATTGCTGAGTCTTATGGTAATTTCATGTTTAACTTTTTGAGGAACTGCCAGACTGTTCTCTTTTTTTTTGAGACTGAGTCTCACTATGTTGCCCTTGGTAGAGTGCTGTGATGTCACAGTTCACAGCAACCTCCAACTCTTAGGCTTAAGCGATTGTCTTGCCTCAGCCTTCTGAGTAGCGGGGACTACAGGTTCCCACCACAACATCCGGCTATTTTTTGGTTGTAGTTGTTATTCTTGTTTGGCAGGCCTGGGCTGGATTCAAACCCGCCAGCCGCAGTGTATGTGGCTGGTACCCTAGCCACTGAGCTACAGGCGCTGAGCCTGCCAGACTGTTTTCCATAGTGTCTGTACCACCTTGCATTCCCACCAGCAATGCACAAGGATTCCTTCACCTTCTCCACATCCTTGCCAACAGTTGTTATTTTCTTTTTCTCTTTAAAAATAATAATTGTTCTTGGCCAAGTTTGGCCAAGTACTCACACCAATAATCCTAGCACTCTGGGAGGCTGAGGCAGGTGGATTGCTTGAGCTTAGGAGTTGCAGATCAACCTGAGCAAGAGCAAGACTCTGTCTCAAAAAACTCTGGGAGGCCGAGGTGGGTGGATTGCCTGAGCTCACAAGTTTGAGACCAGCCTGAGCCAGAGTAAGACCTCGTCTGTAAAATAGTCGGGCGTTGTGGCAGATGCCTGTAGTCCCAGCTACTTGGGAGGCTGAGGACTGCTTGAGCCCAAGAGTTTGATGTTGCTGTAAGCTATAAAAGCATAGCACTCTACCGAGAGCAACAAAGTGACTCTGTTTCAAAAAGAAAAAAAAAAAACGGGTAAATTGTATGGTATGTGAATTTTTTCTCAATAACTGTTAGAAAATATTTGGAGTTCCAAGCAACAGATGTACTTTAAATTACACATTAATTCCTCGGAGCCTATAGCTCAGCAGTTAAGGTGCCAGCCACAAGCAACAGAGCTGGCGGGTTCAAACCCAGCCTGGGCCTGCCAAACAATAGTGACAACTACAACCAAAAAATAGCTGGGCACTGTGACAGGAGCCTGTAGTTCCAGCTACCTGGGAGGCTGAGGAAGAGAATTGCTTAAGCCCAAGAGTGGGAGGTTGCTGTGACCTCTGACGCCAAGGCACTCTATTGAGGGTGACATAGTAAGACTGTGTTTCAAAAAATAAAGAAAGAAATAAAATACACATTATTGGGTTCAGGAAGAAAATGGCCGTGGCGGCTCGGCGCCTGTGGCTTAAGTGGCTAAGGTGCCAGCCACATACACCTGAGCTGGCAGGTTTGAATCCAGCCGGGACCTGCCAAACAACAATGATGGCTACAACCAAAAAATTTCAGGGCGTTGTGGTGGGCACCTGTAATCCCAGCTACTTGGGAGGCGGAGGCAGGAGAATTGCTTGAGCCCAGGAGTTGGAGGTTGCCGTGAGCTGTGATGCCACAGCGCTCTACCCACGGCGACAGCTTGAGGCTCTGTCTCAAAAAAAAACCCTCCACCCTCTGCAAAGAAGCACTGGACCAGCCCGGGCCTGCTAAACAACCCTATCTTTGGGTCTGCTTTCTTTCCTTTCCTGTTTTTTTTTTTTTTTTTTTTTCTGAGACAGAGTCTCACTTTGTTGCCCTTGGTAGAGTGCCATGGTTCACAGAAACCTCAAACTCTTGGGCTCAGGTGATCCTCTTGCCTCAGTGTCCCAAGTAGCTGAGACTACAGGCGCCTGCCACAATGTCTGGCTATTTTTAGAGATGAGGTCTCGCTTTGGCTCAGGCTGGTCTTGGAACCTGTGAGTTCAGTCAATCCACCTGCCTCGGCTTCCCAGAGTGCTAGGTTTATAGGAGTGAGCCACCATGCCCAGCCCTTTGGGTCTGCTTTTTCCTTCTCCTCCTCTCCTTTGGATTTTCCCATTATCCCCTTTTCAGTCTTAAAGGTTTGGTTTTACGTACAGGATTACCTTTGTGTTTGGAGCATGGATTTTAAATGTCAGATTGCCTGGTGAAATGTCACTTCCTTTAGTGCCTTGTGATGTCTGCAGAGTGAATTGTGAACTAGCGGTCCTTCCTAGTACCATTCAGCACCTCGAACCCTTCCCCAGTGTATCTGCTCGTAAATACTTACCGAGCACCCACTTGGAGCCAGGCCCTGAGGCAGACAGACAGCTCTGCCCACACCTTGCTGGTGGCCCAGAAGGGATGGGAGGCTGGTAGGCCAGTGAGCAACTGGGAGGGTGAGGACACCCTGGGGCTGTGCTGGGCAAGCACAGTCTCTATTTTGTCACCAGGAGAACCAGATTTGGTATTCAGCTAACCACCAACCCCGTGTATTCCACCATTATTTACATAATATTTCCTTTAAACTGGCTCACTTTTCTATTTACTAAAATACCTTGGTTTAAAAATGGAACACTTAAAATCCTTTGCCTAAAGAGAAAACCAGCACCACTGCCATAATAAAAATAAATACAATGAACACAAACATGTGATTACAGTCTGACCACATGCTCATGGCCAGTCCCTGTTATTAAAAGGAAGATGAGCAAGTATTGAGGAGATGCGAAAATCTTAAGGCTGCAGACTGAGACTTGCTGCTGGAGTATCTGAAAGGCCTTCTAGGGAACTTTAAAATGGAAAACTTCTG
>CAUYPK010119099.1:0-11997 GCA_963574355.1 Loris lydekkerianus
GAGGAGAGAGGGAGCAGAGCCTGGCGTGGAGTTTGGGGCGGGGGCCGAGAGTGCCACACTCAGGACCAAGAGATAGTCAGAGACTGGAAGGGGACACAGAGGCTCCCGTGTGCCCTAATAGCACCACAGAGAAGAATCTGCATACGTGAAGGGTCCAGCAGCACAGATCCAAAAAAGCAAGCAACCTGGTTGGAAGTGGAACACATTATTCATAGAAAACATAAAAAGAATGGAGAAGCAAGAATCCTATGTAATCAATTTTGATATGAGGAGAATTAATGACTTAGTACACAGTGGGGGAGGGGGAAGGGGAGAGAAGAAAGAGAGAAGGAGGGAGGGGGTGGGGGAAGGGAATTGCAGAGCGAGGAAAGGAGGGAGGGGTGGGGGGTCTCTGTGTGTGAAACACCTTTGGGGCAAGACACAATTATAGGAGGGACTTTACCTAACAAATGCAATTAGCGTAACCTGGTTTCTTGTACCTTCAATGAATTCCCAACAATAAAAAAAAAAGTAGGAGATTAACCCAAAAGGCAATGGGGGGGGTTCTAAGTTGTTCAGTGCACACTTACCCCCAGTGGCCTCTGTCTGCGCCCCTCCCATGGGACCTTGAGGTTCAGCCTGGGAAGGCCCTACGGCTGCCTGCGGAAGTACAGATGTGGTCGGCATAGGGCACTTCCCACAGCGAAGGGACTGTCCAGGAGAAAGGCCAGGCACATAAGCTGCGGTACCTTGCTGAGCCTAAAGAGCAGCGACAGGAGCTGGGCCCCTGGAGAAGCCAGGAAGGCACACAGGAGACCCATCCCGAAGGGCCCGGGAGTCATGCCAGGCGGGCCGACATCCAACGGGAGCTGCAACGACCCAGCAGCAGCTGTTACATTAACCCGAAGACTCCAGAAGGGCTCTCTCCATGAACATTGGCCCTTCTATCTCAGGAGTAAAAAACAAACAAAAAATCACAAGAATTTATTTTATTTTCCTCACGGAAAAGTCTTTTGGTATTTGCGCTAGAATGTTTTATCGCAGCTCAATTCACATCACCAAGACATGGGAACCTAAATGCCCATCTAAATGCACATCCATCAACCCAAGAATGGATTCACAAACTGTGGTATATGTGTACCATGGAATACTATTCAGCCATAAAAAGATGGAGACTTTTCATCTTTTATACTTACTGGGATGGAGTTGGAGAACATTCTACTGAGTAAAGTATCACAAGAATGGAAAAGCAAGCATCCAACGTACTCAGTACTAATATGAAATTAGTAAATGAATAACTACATGCCCACACAAGGGAAAAAAATTAAATTAAAGTGGTGGGGGAGGGGGAGGAGAAGGGAAGAGGGGCTTGGTAAGCTCTCACGTCACGGGCACGTTGTCGGGTACATGGCACACCTCCTGGGTCAAAGAGTCAGCTACAACTTGGACTTTACCTAACAAACACAAACCTAATGTAACCTGATCATTTGTACTCTTATATTAACCTGAAATTAAAAAGAAAAGTCCTATTGGGTTCATCAAATGTTTGTGAGCTCCACTGTTAGTGCTCACTACACTCTGGACATCAACACCCCCAGGGCACCCTCAGCAGGAGAAGCATGGGTCAGCAGCCTGAGATCAGAGGACTCATCACCCTCAGATGAGAGGCCAGCCATCCTGACTCAGGCCCCCATCTCCTCCCAGGTGCATGGAAGGTTCCCTTCTTGGTATTTGACACTTTGTCATCATTTTTTCTACTAGTTCTATGAACATGTTATTCTTTTTTTAAAAAATATCCTGCCAAACCCTATGTTATCAGACCCTTCTGACAGCTTTCAGTGCCATGTGGGCAGCCACCAAGCCCCGCTGTCCTGTGGGTGGCTCGCTGGCCCCCACCTCTGAGACAGACCCTGTCACCAAGTTTCCCAGCCTGGTTGGGCTGTATGAACCCAGTTGGGTCCACAAATGGCCATGAGGTTGTCCTGGAAAATGAGTCCGTTTTTCCCTCCCCCCAAAATGAAAAGCAGTGTCTCCATCTTAACTGCTGGTAGTGATTTAGACCTAGTTCTATCTCACGAGGAACAGTCAGGCCACAGTTGCTAATGCAAATTGGCATCCCAAGGGCAAATGTGACCTCTGTTCTCCTGGCTAGAGGACTTGTTTAAAATTTGAATGAACTGCCAATCTTAAAAAAGAATTAGGAATATTCTTATAAGACAGTTCAGTTTGCCAACGTGTCTTTCAAAGCCCTGCCTCTTGGCACTGTGGCGTAAACTCCCACTGGAAGCCACCAGCTGAGCGCAGTGGCCCTGTGTGGCAAGGCTGCACTGACACCACCCAGGGCCCACCACTCTGCACACCCCTGCAGGCCCAGTTTAAACCTTCCTCAGAGGACTGTGAGCCTTCTCAACTCCTTACTCAAGATGGACCACACCATCGCTCTGGGGTCTGGATGGCCCTGTGAAGAAGTGGCCCCTCCCACCTGCTTTTGCCCTGCAGCGGTGACCAGGGCAGTGAGACACGTGTAGACACACAGCAGCGAGAATGTCACGGCGAGGCGGGGCGTGTGCAGGTACCCGCTGGAGGAGGGCCGGCTGTACACAGACAGCCAGGTGTGAAAATCCTCCAGGTACTCCGTGAACTTGCAGTAGAAAAGCTGAAACAGAAACCAGCCGGAGAAGTGTTCCGGGACTTTGGGCATTGATGTGAACAGGGTAACAACAGCCTCATTGATCACCAGGAATCGGGGCACACATGTGCTTGGCTCAGCTCTTCTGCCTGGCTGCTAGCTGGATGCTGCGTGGGGGGCTATAGGTCCAGGTAGACACCCTGAGCAGTGTCCCCACCCCATTGCAGCAGCTGCTCCTTCCCCTTACCTGGCCGAGCTCCCACCACACTGGACTCCAGCACCAGCCTCTGCCCATTTCTCTCCTTTGTGTTCTAATGGGCTTTCAACTGCCCCCTACACACACTCTCAGCACTTTCTTGGACACACAGGAAATTTTAACTGGGCTTTGAGTGCACCAAGATGGGACCATGTCCTGTCCACCTCTGCTCTCGGCAGTCTGCTGGGTGTCCACCACGCAGCAGGAGATACGTTGCTTAGGAACTGCCCTGGATTTTAAGTTTCAAGTCAATGAAAATGATGCTTGGTGCTCAACACTGTTCTAGAAAAAACAGAATTATATCTGGGACTGATATTATGGAAAATGAGCAGAATACAGCAGCAAATGCCAACCAATTGGTTTGGACAGTCAGAGAATGTATCTTTTCTACGTGAAAGGACTGGTTAAGAATGACCACTGATTCACAGGACACAGCTGCAAGTGCTTATACAGGACTAAATGGTGGTTAAAGGTTTCTAGCAAAATGTTCTCAAGCAAAAGAGGTGGAGAATGAACCACATATGTCTCCCATCATCCACTACAGTTATTCAGCTGCTACCTGGTCACTCTCACAAGGAAACAACTGTCAAAGAACAAGTTTTAGGTACTGAAGGACTTTGTATAATGGGCCTGAATGAAACTCATTGCCAATCCATGGTCATTATGTCACTAACTGAGCAACACCAGGCCTGAAAATGCCCAGGTCAGAGCCTGGCCCTCTCACCATGGCAGGTGCAAGGTGGGAGTTGGAAAGAAAGCCCACTGGCCCGGCAAGATCTAGTGGGGCAACACCAGCCCTCCCTGGGTTTTCACCAGCCTCAGGAATCATTCATCAGAGATGCAAGATCACACAGTCAAGTGTTCCCTATGGCATTTTCTGTCACCATAATAAAAGAAAGGAAGTTGTAAATGCCCAACAGGTGGGTGCTTAACCTGAGAACAGTGCCCAGTGGGCCAGTATATGGCCCTTAAATTCCTTTAAAGAAAATTTACTGAAAAATAAAATAAAAAAAGAAAATTCATGAAGAGATCAACTCTAAAATGTTATATTAGAAAGTGCAAAATGAACAGCGTTATTACTACAAGTGTATATGTTTGTGTACAGGGAAAGCTGGAAAGGAACATGCAAACCTCCAAACTTTCATAGTTAATTTGTGAGGTTATCAGTGATTTTGTCACTTTTCACCATCTCCTACATAGGAGCCCTCAAGCATCTGGATTATTCTGTTGATCATTTTGTAGGTTGTTGAGAATACATACAGGGCAGTGTGAAACCTTTAATTAGGGTCCTTCTGGACAGCAAAGACCACCAGCAACCATAAGTTCCAGAAATGTCATCACAGTTACAATCAAAAGAAGAAAAGGTTAATAAATGGCAGAAGTGATTGATCCGTGCCCGGATGGCCACTTAACGAATGCATCATTTAGGACTTAAATATTGCGATAATTAACTAAGAAATGAGTTAATACAATTAATTTGAGTTTAAAGCAATCACTGCAATGAGAGAAGCAGAGCCAGGTGCCACGTCGGGCTGGTTGGCCTGGATCCGGCCTACCTTCCAGAAGCCGAGCCCCCCTTGTAGACAGGTGAGTTCCCGTTCCACACGGCCGTCCTGCCAGCTTGCCGAGAGCCAGCACTGGGCAGGGAAAAACCAGCTCTGTCTTGTGTGCAGAGCCTTCACCATCACGTGGCTGAGGAACCAGCCTGGGGAAGACCCACAGCTGTCGTGCCAGAGGCGGACCTTCCGCAGTGGGCCCAGCTGGTCAGGAGCACTGGGGACACACACAACAGAGTCTCATCAGGCAGGTATGTGGGTCCTGGCACTGCAGAGCACCGATGCCCACCCTCAACGCCCTGAAAAAGGATGGGACGTATCAACAGATAACTGACACGCAGAGTGACATGTGCCACCGCCCGGAACACAGTCAGTGGACAGGGAACCTCACTGAGCAGGGGCCGTGCACACAGGCCTTCGGTTTCTGTTAGTTTCCCTCAACCGAAGGCACTCAAATCATCCGGGGTGGGTGAGTCTGAAGTTAACCTTTTATTTCTTAATAAAGATATAATACTTCAAACAAATAAATATTAGAAATGAAATTTTCAGGAGGAAAAACAGTTTAGTTCAGTACTTTCACATTTTCTAAAATGTCAGCTGCTTGCCCTCCTGCCTTGATACATCACCCCTCTTTCCCCACCTCGACCATCCGTGGGACATCATACATTCTGGGTCTTCCAAATCTGGGGTGAACTCAATTAATTCACGCATGTTTAGTGACACAGAAAACACTGTGATTGTGAGTGCTACCAAAATGCAAAATCAGGAAGTCTGTCCTTCCTTCCTTCCTCCCCTCACATAAACACACTGCTTAATCTACTCCAAATAACAAACTGTAAACAATTCATAGAATTGTTTGCATGTAACTGGATGCTCCATGTTAGTCTGCCTGTTTTGGATTTGTGATAAGCCCACACCAGTTCTGCGTGGCCCGTCTTCCCCGGATGGCATGTGTGGAATATTGCAGAGTACCTCAGGATAAAGGTGTGTCTAGAATTCCTTTCAAACAGGGGCTTCTCTGCACAGTAGAGCTCTTTGGTTTCTGAAAGTCCATTTTCACCACATAAAACAATGTAAACCTTTAAACAAAGCACAGGGGAGAGCACAGGCCACTTCACAGCAGATACTAATCAAGGCTCTCCCCCAGCGCCCCGTCCTCCCTCAAACCAGGGTGGCTTGCCACAGCCTGGGGCCCAGGAGGACCACGGGGGTGCACCAGCATGACCTGCAGAGAACTCTCCCTTACCTGCACCTCCTCTCCACCTCCCCAATCCCATGGACCCCGTAAAGCAGCCCTGGTTCCCTCAGAGAATGGGAGAGTGCGCTCCAGTGCAGAGGGAGGCTGCCCCCTCGGAAAGCCTTCCCTGCTTTCAGGACCTGTGTGGGCACCGCTCTGCCCACGCATGGCTCGGTCTGGCTCCAGTCACACCCTGGCTGACCTCCTTCCGCGGCCCACCTGGCACAGGCACCCTCTGGGCTCAGGTGCTGACCTGTGCCTCCCTCCTCCTCCCAGCGCACCTCACTCCACTGCTCCCAGCTCAGCTCCTCTGGGAATACTGTCTTTCACCCCAAATTCCCCCCACAGCCATGTCCTGCTGCTCCCAGAGTTGATGTCAACTGTTCTTGCCCTTTCCTCCCTAGATCCACCCTGGGGGTGGGTACTGGAGTCACACTAACTCAGAAGAGCACAGTCCTAAGAATCTCAGAGAGCCACTCGGAGGCAGAACGAATCTGCCTGGGCTGCTTTCCACACTGAGGACAGAGCGAGTTGGGGGCTTTGAGCTGACACCTCCCGCCCTGATGGATACACAGCCTATGGGGGGCAAGGGAGGGCAGGTGAGCCTTGTGGCAGGAATGAGACGGGCCACTATGACAGGTGACAGGGAGGGTAGGCAAATCATCAAACTGTCACTTCTGCCGCCACCCTCACACCTACCGACACCTTTTGAGATGCTACCAAAGAGTGCCCAGAGGTCACTGGAGTTACCTTGGAGGTGAGCCTGGCCGGAGCCCGGAAACCAGTGTCGATGACAACCGCGTACAGCGCGTGGCCCGGTGGGGGCGCTTCCTGCAGAAAGATGTACCCGGCTTTCTTCATTTCATAATGATCTACTTGTCTGCTTTTAGCAACCAAAAATCCATAAAAAATCATAAAAACCACAATAAAAATGGTGGGAAGCAGGTTTTCTGGGTGACTGTAAATAAAAGAAAACATATGAAGAGAATTATTCATAAAAATAGACATTTAAGGAAAAAATCCCCCCTCCCACCCCCCCACGCGGGAGCCCCTCAGGTCTTCATCGTGTTTCCAACATGCTGGCTGCTGCGTCCAGGGCTTCTGAAGGCACAGAAGACTGGTGATGGACACCTCGCAAGCACGGACTCCAGAACCAAACAGGCCCTGTGGTGCCTCAGCCTCCAGCCGGGGCTGTGCTGCGGGATCTGAGGGATGTCACCGTGAAATGGGACAAGGACTGAGCAATGAGATACATGTGCAGGTAACGTGCAAGCAGAACAAGGCTGGGAGGTGCTGGCGACGTTGTGGGGACCCCTCCCACCTGCCCTGGGGGTGGCACTGCTTATTCTCTGTCTTCAGGCTCCACTCGCCTGTCCCCAGACACCAACCCTGGCTCTGGGAGAGAGCAGTCAACCCCATAGACCCACAGGATGTTCATATCCAGTCTTGCCAGCCAGGACTCACACCTAAGGCGGGTCCTCCTGGACTAGTCTTGCAGACCTTTGAGGGGGTCTCAGAGGATAGGCATTGATTCTGCGGGGTGTTGCCCTCCCCGTCCCCTGCCATGTTGCCTGAGGGTGGGGCGCTCCCAGTTTCTTGCCTGACACTCTTCTTCCCCACCAGGACAGAGTCTGCTCAGAGCTCAACCCCACTGGCTGGCCAGGGCGCTCACAACCACCTGACTCCAGCCTGTCCTTCCTCCCACTCCTGGAAGCTCTTGGTTTTTGGCCAAGAGTCCCAGACACAACTTCCCCCGGGAGACTTCAGGTAGCCTCCATCTGCACTTCCCTGGGGATGCTTCCCCATGCTTTCCCCCACTCCAGCATCCTCAATGCTGCATAAAGTACAGTCAAGGCCACTGTCCTCCACATCCTCATCACTGGGCAGCTTTTCCAGGCCTAGCATCTATTGCATTAGTAATTAACATCTTATTTACTAATTATCTGACCCACCAACTAGTTGAAAAAATATTATTGATTTAATGATAAAGTAAGGCAGAGTTTTCTATTAGATGAATAGAAAAAAAAAAAAAAATCCTTAACACTCCAGAAAATACCACTTTGCCTTAGACATTCATTTCACAAAGATTTACTAAGTTCCTGCCATGGGTTAAGTGTTATATTGAACACAGAGGAAGCCTGATGAAAAAGACGGAGAAGGTTCCTCCCCACACAGGCTTACAGTCAACACACCCATATATCAGAATCTGTAGACAGTCATCCCATATCAAACAGTGGCTGTGAAAATAGTGTAAATTTTAAATTTATTATCCAATATGGGATGCTTCTGAGAAGGATGGAGCTACTAATAATTAGCCTGTAAGAATAAGCGTAAACTGGGACAGGCAGATGAGGCAGTGTCACCACTGTGGATATTAACCCAGTCAGTAACAACTGACCAAGTTCACGCTGAACTAAAGCCAGAATTCAAAGCAAGAACCGTAAGCTAACTTGCTTGTAAATCTTATCTCATAAATCTCTTCTCAGTAAATGTAAATAAAGACAGACAGTGGAATATAATATTCAATTATATAATATTTTAAGATAGTTTACTAATATCCATATTCCAGAAAAAAATAAATAACATGGATTACAAGCATCCATTGAATCATATATGGGCATTCTGAGTGAACAGTGAAACATACAAAATAAATTCTATTAAGTCTTGATTTAGAAAATAAAACATACCTCTGTAACTGGGAAATGTCACTTGCATCATAACTGGCATTCAGCCTTCTTCGTAGGACAGAGAATGCCGTGGCGAGGCGATCATAGCTAGGAGGGAAAAGCTGGTTAGGGCCCCAAATGTGTGGTTAGAGCAGCTGTTTACAGTGTGATGGCACATTGGTTAAAAGAGGTGTGAAAAGGCAGATAAGTTGCAATAATGATGCCTTTATGATTTAGACTCAAAGTATTCACCAGAAGCTAGATAAAACAAGGGACCCTTCTGATGTGCCAGCCATCGCCATGTCTGAGTGTTGGGGCACTAAGTGCCCTCAGGGATTGTCCTGAGATGCCAGGTGTCAGAGCCAGTACAGGCCCCTGACAGCCCCAGCATGGCACAGCTGCAGCCAGAGACACTCGGGACCAAAATCCCAGCCGAGCTGTGGACTGACCTCTGTAACTAGTCAAACTCTGTAACCTTTGCCTAAGTGCCACTTCATGACTTTACACATATCCCATCATTGGTAACTTCTACCTTCACAATCACTACAAATGCCTTTTTTTTCTTTTTAAGTAAAACCTATCTCACCCTTGTTATCTTGTGAGCAGGTTTCATGTATTACTCCTTTTTGTACCCCCAACTCATAGAAAAGAGTCTAGCAGCCATGCATAACAGAGACCGGATGATTGCATTAATGCATTTATCAATAATATTGAAGCAAAATACTGGGCCATTGCCAGTAAGTCCAAATGTTCTAGCAATGCATCATATAAATTTAAGGGTGCAACACAAGGAAAGAATGACAACTGTGAATTGCACCAACATGGGATGATCTGGACATGTTTACCTCTTAGCTGGCAAGCACAAAACACAGCTTCTCAGGTCTTAATTGTTCCTGAAAAGGAGATGAATATTTCTATCTCTAAACGTGCCTAATAATTATTCTCATTTTCAGGGTAAAGTTCCATTTGTAGAAGAGAGAACAATGTAACCTAAAATTTGACTTAAAAATTGTACCCTTGTATTAATTTGAATGAAAAAAAATTGCTGATCTCTATCCTAACGAAAAAGTAAGGACAACAAAAATGAATGAATTGAGGCTCTCCTAGAATTGTTGGGTTTCCAGCTAGACTATATGATAAAGAATTTATAATTTAATGACACAACTCATATTTCCAGAAATTCCTGACAAGGCCACAGGTGTCCATGTGAAGATGTTACTTGCCTTAGAAAGCTCACCTTCCCAGGCAGGCTGGGAAGGGGGTTTCCTCTGCAGGTAAGGGGCTGGTAGGGCCTCAGGGGGCAAAGGAGAGAGCGGAGGGCCCTGCCTGCCGGATGACAAACGGCTCACTCACAAGAGCACACATCTCTGCAATCACAGAAGTAATGTGGTCACCTGTCACTCACCTATGGATTCATTTCTTCAATTGACATTTACTAAACATCTGCCACATGCCAGTCCCCATGGGGTTGGGCACAGGAGCAATCCACAAACCAGCTCCTGCTGCTCTGGAGCCACCCAGAGGGGATAACCACAGCCACTAGAGGCACAGGCTAGAGACCTGCAAACCCAAGAGTGTCTCAACTTGGATGGGAGGACAAGATTGAGGAGAGGATCCAGGCTGGGCCAAATGCAAAAAAAAAGGCAGTCAATTGCTAAAATCTCAGATTCTTTCTCAACAGTGTGTCTATACCTGCAGTTAACTTTTTCAGGAGAAGTTCCTGGTTGTGGAGAGAAACTTCCAGACTTCCACTCTCTCTTATCCCAAAACAGGCATCGGATCCATTGGAAATGAATGGTATAGTTCACTGCCTTCGCTAAATATTTGTTTGGAGCTTTTCTGTCATAGTCAACATCTAATAAGGACAAATAGCCTATCTCGGCATCTAAAAAGAGAAATAATAAATTAAAAATGTGACCTGAAGTTTGCAGAATGGCATATTCCATGCCAAACCCAGACAGAGCCATAGACATGGGGACAAGAATTGAAAAGTGAATCACATCCTGGCCACTTCTTGTCTCTGGAGCATTGAATATGTGGATTAAATGCTGAATCCAGTCAAAGCTTTTGGCTACAGATTTTTATTTGGGAATGGCAGAGAACTCGGAAAGAAAATGGTGTTTCTAAGGGTCCTCTTTGTCCCAACAGCCTGGATAGGTCAGGCCATGGCCCTAGAGGGGATGGAAAGGTTTGGACAGGCTGCCCAGCTGCTGTCCAGGTCCAGGTCCTGCTTCTCACCAGCTCCTCAGCAGTCTGCCACGTTTCAGCACACACAGGGTCTGAACCCACCTTGGAAAGGGGGTTCAGCACACTGAGTCACGTGGTTTTAGACTATCATTGTTAGAAAATTTTTATGTTCAGAAGCAAAAGTATTTAACATTTCAGTTATGTAAAATTTGCCTTTAAGATTTTTAATAAATGGTATTGAGGCAACGAGATATTACCCCTTTCTAACAATATGGAATAAGACAGACTTTATGCCACATGATGTAAACCAATCAGTCAGGAAACTAAATGTAAAAAAACAAACAAAAAACTATACAAGTACGAAAACAACACATGAATAATTCTGTTATAACCTGGGTATAAGAAACAAATTTTTGACTATGGCTCTAAATCTAAAAATCATACAAGAGAATGTTGATAAATTTCCATTTCAAAAATAGCCCTAACATAATAAAGAGCTCTAAAAGTCAAGAAATAGAAGTCCCAAACGACCAATATCAAGCAGTGAGATTGAAATGGTAATGACAAATCTACCAACAAAAAAGTCCTCAGACCAGACAAATTCACAGTCCAATTCTACCAAACCAACAAGATGAACTGGTACTTAGTCTACAGAAGTCATTCCATAATGTCAAGACATAGGGAATCCTCCCTAACTCACGCTGTGAAGCCGCCATTACCTTGATGCCAAAGCCAGGAAAGGACACAATAACAAAAGAAAACTACAGACCCATATCCCTTACAAACATAGATGCAAAAATCTTTAACAAACTACTAGCAAACAAAATTCAACAGCACATCAAAAGGATAATTCACCATGGTGAAGGGGGTTGCATCGCAGGGATGAGAGGATGGTTTAACATATGCAAATCAATAAGCCTGAGTCACCACATAAACAGAAGCAAAAGCAAAGACCACATTCACGTTTATCTCAAAAGATGCAGACAAAGCATTCGATAAAATTCAGCACAATTTCTTGGTAAAAACCCTCAACAAAATAGGCCTAGAAGGAAAATACCTCAAAATAATAAAAACCATTTATGACAAACCCACAGCCAACATCGCCCTAAATGGGAAAAAGTTGAAAGCTTTCCCCCTAAGAACCAGAAGAAGACAAGAGGGCTCACTCTCACCACTTCTATTCAACATCATACTGGAACTCTCAGCCAGAGCTATTAGCAAGAGAAAGAAATAAAAGGTATCTAGCTTCCCTGTAACTGGGCTTGGCGAATCTGGGGAGACAAGACTCCAGACATCTCTGGCCGATGGGATCTGCCTATGATCATCCCTTTGAGGATACAGGGAGGGACTTCTGGACCCCAGGAGGAAGACAAAAACAGTGGAAAACTGGCAAGTGGCTGCGTGTGTTCGATCAACCTAATCACGCCGGCAACCGTGAGTACAAGCAGCAGTGAGACTGCAAACTGGAAAGGCCTTACCTGTGAACT
>CAUYPK010119100.1:0-17106 GCA_963574355.1 Loris lydekkerianus
GTGCCCAGTTGCAGGGAAGCTGTTACTCAGCCGCCATCTTTAATCCAGTGAGCTGTAATGTGATGTTTTGATACCTGTACAGTGTGGAAGAACTGGATACCAAGGGCATTCACAACCAAGCTAATCGGTATATACATCCCATCCCATGGAAGATGCCTTTGTGTGTGTGTGTGAGAGAGGAGGATAGTTAAGACCTGTTCTCTCAGCAAATTTCAAGCAGGCAACAGTCTTATTTATCACAGCCACCATGATGTAACTTAGATCTCCAGAACTCATTCATCGTGTAACAGAAATTTTGTGCCCTTGGCCAACATCTCTGCTGTAATGGGATAACTGCCCTCTGTTCTCCACTTCTGTGAGTTCCACTCTGCTGGAGTTCACAAGCACGTGACATCATGTGAGACTTGCTTTTTTTGATGTCTGGTTTATTTCTCTTTGCACAATTTTCTCTGAGTTCCTACATGACAACAATTAACACAGACCCCTGCCACTTAGGGCTTGATTGTCCATCCATTAAGCCCAAGCTGGACTGTAAACTCTGGAAGGGCTGCTTATCCTAGAAGTTCCCCCCCCCCAGGTTATTTTAGAGAACAAAGAAATAGTTTGCAGTGTTTGCATTTGTTAGGTAGAGTCCTTCTTATAATCGTGTCTCGCCCCTAAGAGGTGTGCCATACATCCTAACCTTGTGCTCATTAAGTGAGAGCACACCCATCTCCCTCCCTCCTCCCCTCTCCCGCGGTCCACCACCCCTCACCTTTATTTGATTTCAATTTTTCTCTTATGTAGGCATGTATTAGCTCATCTACTGGCATTATATTAGTATTGAGTACATTGGAGTCTTGCTTCTCCGTTCTTGTGATACTTTACTAAGGAGAATATGTTTCATCTCCATCCAGGTTAATACAAAAGATGTAAAGTCTCCATCTCTTAATGGCTGAATAGTATTCCATGGTATACATATACTACACTTTGTTAATCCATTCCCGGATTGGTGGGCATTTAGTTTGTTCCCACATCTTGGTGATTGTAAATTGAGCTGAGATAAACAATGTAGTGCAACTGTCCTTATATTAAAGTGATTTTTTTTTCTTCTGGGTAGATGCCTAGTAATGGGATTGCAGGATCAAATGGGAGATTGTAATTTGAGTTCTTTGAAGATTATCCATTCTTTCCAAAGAGCTTGCATTAGTTTGCAGTCTCACCAGCAGTGTAAAATTTTTCCTCTCCCTCCACATCCACACCAGCATCTGCAGCTTTAAGATTATGTGATGTGGGTTATTCTCACTGGGGTTAGATGATATGTTAGGGTGGTTTTGATTGGCATGTCTCTAATGATTAGGGACAATAGCATTTTTTCATGTTTGTTAGCCATTTGTCTGTCTTCCTCCAAGAAAGTTCTGTTGATGTCTCTTGTCCAGTGGTAGACAGGATTGCTTGCTTTTTTGTTGTTGTTGATTAATTTGAGTTCTCTGTAGATTCTAGTTATCAACCCTTTGTCAGCTTCATAAAATGCAAATATATTTTCCCTTTCTGAAAGTTGTCTTCTTGCTTTAACTGTTGTGTCCTTAGCTGTGCAGAAACTTGTCAGCTTAATTAAGTCCCATTGGTTTATTTTTGTAGTGATTACCACTGAAGTATTCTTAATAAAAATCTTACCCCACTCTGATATCATCAAAAGTTTTTCCCACACCTTCTTCTAAGATTTTTATCTTTCTGTGTCTTAGGTTTAAATCTTTTGTTTATCTTGAGTCAATTTTTGTAAGTAGTGAAAGCTGTGGGTCCAGTTTCAGTCTTTTATATGTGGTTATCCAGTTCTTCCAGTACCATTTCTTGAATAGGGATGGTTTTCCCTAGTGTATGCTTTTGTTTGGTTTATCAAAGATCAGATGGCAAGTAGAGACTAGTTTCATCTTTTGGTTTTCTATTCTGTTCCATATGTCTGCATCTCTATTTTTGTGCCAATATCATGCTGTTTTAATCACTGTGGACTTGAAATCTGGTAGAGTGATGCCTCTGGCTTTGTTTCTATTACTAAAGATTTCCTTGGCTATATGGTTTTTTTCTGGTTCTATATGAAATGAAGTGCTATCTTTTTCAGTTCTTCAAAGTATGTTGCTGGTTTTTTAATGAGACTTGTATTGAATCTGCAGATTGCTTTGAGCAGAATAGACATTTTAACAAGTTTGATTATTCTCAGCCAAGGGCATGGTAAGTTCTTCCATTTGTTAATGTCTTCTGCTATTTCTTTTCTTAAAGTTTCACAATTCTCTTTGTAGAGATCCTTCACCTCTTTTGTTAGGTATATTCTTAGGTATTTCATTTTCTCTGAAGCTCCTGTGAAGGGAATTGTGTCCTTGATCTGCTCCTCAACTTGGCTATTATTGGTGTATACAAAGGACATTGATTTTATATTCTGAGAGGTTACTCTACTTCTTGATCACTTCCAGGAGTTTTGAGGGTGAGCCTCTCAGGTTCTTTAAGTATAAGATCATATCATCAGCCAAGAATGAAAGTTTGATCTCCTCTTCCCCCATCTGGATCCCCTTTATATCTTTCTCTTGCTTGATTGCATTGGCTAGAACTTCCAGCACTATGTTGAATAGTAGTGGTGATAGAGGATATCCTTGTCTGGTTCCAGTTCTAAGTGGAAAAGCTTTCAGTTTTTCTGCATTCAATGTGATATTAGCTGTGAGTTTGTCATAGATGGCTTCAATGAGCTTAAGAAATGTGTGGCCTATGTCTATTTTCTTAAGTATTATTAGAAAAGGATACTGAGTTTTATCAAATGTTTTTTCTGCACCTCTTAAGAGGATCATATGGTCTTTGTTTTTGGTTCTATTGATATGGTGAATTACATTTATGGACTTGTGCACGTTAAACTACTCTTGCATCTCTGGGATGAAACCTACTTGGTCATGATGTATCATTTTTTAATGAGATTTTACTGATTATTTTTGCTTTGATATTCTTTAGTGAAATTGGTCTGCAGTTCTCATTTTTAGTTGTGTCCTTTCCTAGTTTGGAATCAGGGTGATGTTTGCTTCATAGAATGTGTTATGGAAGGTTTCTTCCTTCTCAGTATTTTGGAATAGGTTCTGCTGTATAAGTGCATGCTCATCTTTGAAGGTTTGATAAAGTTCTGGTGTGAAGCCATCATCCAGGGCTTTTTTGTTGTTCTTGTTGGAAGCTTTTTTTATTGTTTCTGCAATGTCAGTACTTCCTGGTTAAGTCTAGGGAGGTGGTGTGATTCCAGGTAGGGGTCCATTTCCTCCACATTGTCAAATTTCTGGGCGTAGAGTTTTTGGTAGTAGTCAGAGATAATCTCTTGTATCTCTGTGGTATCAGTTGTTATTTACCCCTTTTTGTTTCTGATTGAGGTTATTAAAGATGTTACTTTTCCATTTCTAGTTAATCTGGCCAATATTTTATCAATTTTATTTATCTTTTCTTTTTTTAAATTAAATCATAAACACATAGATTATGTATACATTAATGGATTAATGGGGTAAAATGTGCTGATTTCATATAGAATTAGGAATGCTTATATAACACTGGTTAATATATACCTCATCTCATTTACTTAATTATTGTGTTAAGACATTTATATTCTATACTTAAGAGATCCAACATATACCCTTGCATTGAGCACCATAGGTGTGACCCATCATTCACCTTCCCTCCATCTGACCACCCCTTTCCCTTCCAATCCCCCCTCCTCCCTCCTTCATCCTGGGCCATAGTTGTGATCTATTCTTCATATAAAAGTGTGAGTGATTGTAAATTGGTTTCAGAATAGTACTGAGTACACTGGATATTTTTTCATCCATTCTTGAGATACTTTACTAAGTAGGGTATGTTCTAGCTACATCCATGTAAACATAAAAGAGGTAAAGTCTCCATCTTTTGTAAGGCTGCATAATATTCCACAATTTATTAATCCATTCATGGGTCGATGGATACTTGGGTTTCTTCCATGACTTGGCTATTATGAATTGAGCTGCAATGAATAATCTGGTGCAAACATCTTTGTTATAAAGTGATGTTTTGTCTTTTGGATATACACCTAGTAGAGGAATTGCAGGATCAAATGGCAGGTTTACGTTTAGATCCCTGAGTATTCTCCATACTTCTTTTCAAAAGGCACGTATTAGCTTGCACTCCCACCAGCAGTGCAGAAGTGTTTCCTTTTCTCCACATCCATGCCAGTATCTGTAGTTTTGGGATTTTGTTATGTGAGCCACTCTTACTGGAGTTAGATGATATCTCAAAGTGGTTTTGATTTGCGTTTCTCTGATGATTAAAGATGATGATCATTTTTTTGTGTGTCTGTAAGCCATATGCCTATCTTCTTCAGAGAAGCTTCTGTTCAAGTTTCTTGCTCACAATGAAATGGGATTACTTGTTCTTTTCCTATTAATAAGTTTGAGTTATTTGTGGATTCTGGGTATCAAACCTTTGTCAGAAGCATAAACAACAAATATACTCTCCCATTCTGAGGGCTGTCTGCTTGCATTACTTACTGTGTTCTTGGCAGTGCAGAAGCTTTTTAGTTTGATCATATAACAGTAATGTATTTTTGGTATTGCTTCAATTGCCTGGGGAGTCCTCCTCATAAAGTATTCTCTGATGCCAACTTCTTCAAGTGTTTCTCCTGCACTCTCTCCAAGAATTTTATAGTGTCATGTCTTAAGTTTAAATCTTTTATCCAGTGAGTGTCAATTTTTGTTAATGATGAAAGGTGTGAGTCCAGTTTCAGTCTTCTACATGTTGCCAGCCAATTTACCCAGCACTATTTGTTAAATAGGGAATCTTTCCACCAATTTATATTATATTTTTGATGGGCTTATCAAAGATCAAATGACAAGAAGTGTCTGGGTTCATCTCTTGGTTTTCAATTCTGTTTCATACTTCTACCTCTCTGTTTTTGTGCCAATACCATGCTGTTTTGGTCACTATAGAATTATAGTATAGTTTGAAGTCAGGTAGTGTGACTCCACCTGATTTGTTTTTATTTCTGGTGATGCCTTGGCTATTCAAGGTTTTTTTCTGGTTCCATATAAAATGAAGCACTATTTTTTACGGATTTTTAAAGTATGATGATAGTGCTTTGATAGGGATTGCATTAAATTTGTAAATTGCTTTGGGTAATATGGACATTTTAACAATGTTGATTCTTCCCAGCCATGAGCATGGTGTGTTTTTCCATTTGTTACCATATTCAGCTATTTCTTTTCTCAGTTTCATAATTCTCTTTAAAGAGATCTTTCACATCTTTTATTAGGTAAATTCCCAAGTACTTCATTTTCTTTGGCACAAATGGATAGAGTACTTGACTGTTTTTTTGGCTTGACTATTATTGGTATATATAAAAGCTACTTATTTGTGAGTATTAATTTTGTATCCTGAGGTGCTACTGTATTCCTTGATACCTTCTAAGGGTTTTATAGTTGAGTCCCTGGGGTTTTCCAGGTATAAAATCATATCATCTGAGAAGAGTTTTTAAGTTTGATCTCCTCTGACCCTATTTGTATACCCTTGATCGCCTTCTCTTGCCTGATTGCTATGGCTAAGACTTCCATTACAATGTTAAAAAGTAGTGGAGACAATGGGTAACCTTGCTGGTTCCTGATTTGAGTGGAAATGATTTCAATTTAACTTCATTCAATATGATATTGGCTGTGGGTTTGTTACAGATGGCCTGTATCAGTTTAAGAAAAGTCCCTTCTACACCAATTTTCTTAAATGTTCTGATCATGAAAGGATGCTGGATATTGTGAAAAGCTTTTTCTGCATCTATTGGGAGAATCACGTGGTCTTTGTTTTTTAGTTTGTTTAGGTGATACACTAAATTTATAGATTTATGTATATTGAACCAACCTTGAGACCCTGGGGTAAAACCCACTTGGTCATGGTATATAATTCATTTGATGTGTTGCTGGATTCTGTTTGCTAGGATCTTATTGAATATTTTTGCATCTATGTTCATTAAAGATATATTTGTCTATAATTTTCCTTTCTTGAGTCTTTTCCTGGTTTGGGTATCAGGGTGATGTTTGCTTCATAAAATTTATTGGGAAGTATTCCTTCTTTTTCAATGTTTTGAAATATAGGTACTAGTTACTCTTTAAAGGTTTGGTAGAATACTGATGTGAAGCCATCTGGTCCTAGACTCTTGGGTTTTCATATAGTTGATTCTATTTCAGTGCTTGATACAGGTCTGTTCAGCATTTCTAATTCTTTCTGATTAAGTCTAGGTAGTTGGTGTGCTTCGCTTCCAAGTATTGGTCAATTTCTTTAAGATTTTCATATTTCTAAGAATAAAGTTTTTTGCAGCATTCACTAGGGATTCTTTGAATTTCTGAGGTGTCTGTTGTTATTTCACCTTTGTCATTTCCGATTCATGATATTAAGGACTATAATTTTCTATTTTTTGATAGGTTGGCCAAAGGTTTATCAATTTTGTTGAATTTTTCAAAAAAGCAACTTTTTGATTCATTGAGTCATTCTTTTGTACTCGATTTCATTTAATTCTTCTACAATTTTAGTTATTTCTTTTCTTCTGTGGGTTGGACTGTTCTTTTTCCAGTTGCTTAAGATGTCTCATTAAGTTATTGACTTCCTCTCTTTTTGTTCTCTTGAAGAAAGCTTGCAATGCTATACATTTCCCTCTTAGACCTACTTTGGCAGTATCCCACAGATTCTGATAATTCGTGTCTTTGTTATTGTTTTGTTCCAAAAGTTTGGTAATCTATGACCCAGCTATCATTCAGCATAAGGTTATTTAGTTTCCATACCTTTGTATGAGTATGCAGATACCTGTTATTGGTGAGTTCAACTTTCATTGAGTGATGATCTAAAAAAATTTAAGGAATAATTTCTTTCTTTATTTTTCTTTTCTTTTCTTTTTTTTTTTCTTTCTTTCTTTCTTTTTTTCTTTTTTGTAGAGACAGAGTCTCACTTTGTCACCCATGGTAGAGTGCCATGGTGTCACACAGCACAGCAACCTCCAACTCCTGGGCTTAGGTAATTCTCTTGCCTCAGCACCCTGAGTAGCTTGGATTACAGGCACCTACCACAATGCCTGACTATTTTTTTGTTGCAGTTTGGCCAGGGCTGGGTTCGAACCCACCACCCTCAGTATATGGGGCTGGTGCCCTGCCCACTGGGCCACAGGCACCACCCACGAATAATTTCTGTACTTTTAAATTTGCAGAGGTTAGAGTTGTGACCTAAGATGTGATCAATTTTGGAGGATGTTCCATGAGAAGAATGTGTCTTCAGTTTCGTTAGGATGAAATGTTCTGTAGATGTATGTTAAATTCAATGCATTCAATGCATTTATTAGCATAAATGTTAATAATTGACATCACATCATGTTGAGTGTTTCCCTTAACAAATATGAAGTGACCATGCTTGTCTTTCCTTACTTTTTTGGTTTAAAGCCTAATGTATTTGCAAATAAAATTGCCACCCTTGCTTTTTTCTGATTTTTATTTGCCTGGATTACAGATGTCCATCCCTTCACCCTGAGTCTATATTTATCCTTTAAGGTAAGATGAGATTCTTGTATGCAGCAGATATCTGGCCTGAGTTTTTGTATCCAGTCAGCCACCCACCCATTGTCTGTGCCTCTTAAGCAGACAATTTAAGCTGTTCACATTAATTGAGAATATTGATAAGCCTGGTAATATTTTGAATTAACCTATTAATGTTGAATATTTCAACGTATTTTGAAAGTCCAGTGGACATTTTAAATCTTTTTACTACTGTGGAAACTGGGTTTTGGTCAAGAATTTCAGAGTGAGTTTACTTTGGTGGTAGAGCATTGTGCTTTTCATTATGGAGGATGGGTCTGAGAATATCCTGAAGAGCTGGGTTGATTATGGCAAATTTCAACATGTGTATGTCATTAAAGTATTTAACTTCTATATCATAAATTAAGCTCAGTTTAGCTGGATACAGGATCCTGGGCTGAAAGTTGTTTGGTTTTAGGAGATTGAAGGTTGATGACAATCCTCTTCTGGCCCGAAAGGTTTCAGCAGAGAGATCTGCAGTCATTCTAGTATTCTTCCCCTTATAGGTTATGATTTTCTCATGTCTGGCTGCTTGCAGGATTTTCTTGTTCATATTAACTTTCTAGAAGATGCGTTATGTGGGTTGAATCGTGCTGGGGTTCTGAAACTGTCTTCTATCTGAATTTCAGTATCTCTTGCCATGCTTGGGAAGTTCTCCTCAATTATCTCTTGGAGTAGAGTATCTGTGCCTTTCAGACCATCATCTTCTTCTTCAGGAATTCCTATAAGGCAAATGTTTGGTCTTTTGGAGTGGTCCCACAATTCTCTCAGGGGATAATCCATTTTTGCTCTTTACTTTTCTTCCTCTTTGAGCATTTGGGAGTGTTCTTCCCACTGAAGGAATAGCTTTGTCTTCAATGTCACAGATCCTTTCCTCTGCCTGCTCCATTCTGTTATTGATGGACTCTACTGTATTTCTCAGATCTTGGAGGGATGCAAGTTCTTGCCTCAATGTGTCAAAATCTTTGGTGATTTTGTCTTTGAATTCATTGAATTCTTGAGACAACTTTTGAATGGCTCCCTGAATGTCTAATTCTAACCTTATCTCTATTCTGTTAATCTTATTTGCAATCCAAATTCTGAATTTGATTTTTGACATTTCTGACATCTCAGCTATTTATTTATGAATGGGATCTTCTGTTGTGTCTCCTTTGTCATTCCTTGGGCGAGTTGATCTACTCTGATTATTCATGTTGCCAGAGTTTTTCCGCTGATTCCGCCCTATGGTTATTTTTCACTATTTGGCTAGAGAAACTGATAAGGTGAAATTGAATTGAGGTCTCCTGGAGTTGTAATTAACCATCCCTTTACCAAAGAACTGGGACTGGTGATTGCGACTTTTACCCTAGAGCTTTACAAAGGTCCCATTCTGTACTACATCCTGAAACTCTGGGAACCTGATTGGTGTGGTGGGACTAGATGGCTCTGAGCTGTATTCAGCAAGTCTCTGTCCAATTCTAGTGAATCAGTGGCTTTGGGCTGAAATCTGAACTGTGGAGATGTATAAGCAACTAAGACACCTCCCCCCCAGGTGACAATTGGAAGCAGAGAATCCCACACTCCCACAATAACACAACCAGGGTACAACCTTGGTGGGTCCCCAGGTGATTGGCCCCACTCAAGAGTTCCAAGCCAATTGTCCTGGTCAACACAAACACCTATCAGGTGGGAGAGTTCAAAAGATCTTCAGCATCTAGGCAGCAGGCATCCACTGGTAGCTCAAGTGTAACTCACTCCAGTGCTCTGTGGAGTCAGAAAGGCCTGCCCAGTTAAATAGTCCAGCGGGGCTTGTAACTCCTTCCCTACCTTGCACATCCATCATACCCAGACACTTGTAGCCCCACATGGCCCAGTGCCTTCCAATGAGCAAATGTGCCAGGGATTTGGGCCTGCTAGAGTCAGGGGGAAGTCAATGCCTCATCGGCCAACCGACCACACTGTGCCAATAACCGACTGGGGGAGTTGAAGTCTGATTACCTCAGGTGCTCCATGGAAACTGGGGAGTGTTCCACCTGAGCTCATTCCAAACCAGAGGTTAACAAAGCAGCAAAATTTTTGTGCCCTCAGAGATCGTGCCTCTGCCCCAACCACTCTGCTCCTCTGATATCCCTGCAATGTGAGATGTAACTCCCTCCCGCATTCCACAGTGTTGGGGAGGTGTCTTTCCAGAATTTGACCCCAGCAGGATCACTCTATTAATGCTATTGCTAGGTGGGAGGTGTCTCCATTCGGGTTCCCACGCTTCAGCAGTTCCTGAGCCTCCACCTCCAGTACAGAGACCCAAGCTTCCGCCTGGTGCTGAATTGCTCCTTCTCAGAGCCAAGCCAGACATCTTCCCCCCTGTGCCTTTATGCACTGTTACCTGATTCACAATTACAGTGTAGCTGTGCTACCTCAGACCATGCAATGCCTAGTCTTAACAAAGAATTGCAAATGTTTTGGTCTCTGCAGGTTTGGGCTTCTAGACCACGAGGTCAGTGGGAAGGGTGGACTGGGAGTTCAAAGTGGCAGGGAAAAGATTTATTCAACCTTCATGCCAGACAAGAGGATCCCCAGGCTTACAGCAGGGACTCTCTGGAGATGGAGTCTCAGCTTCCAGCAACTCGCTCCCATGGGGTGAGAGAAGAGGACCTCAGTTCACTGCTCACTAGTAGAAATCTCACAGCAAGCCAGCAAGCAACTCTCTTGGGGGAGGGGACAGACACACGTCCTCTTTGGGATGGGTTCTTTACCTGAAATTTGTTTCCTTGGAGTTGCAGCTTGCCTCAAGAGCAAAAAGATGTGCAATTCTCAATCTCTTCTCTCAACTTGGCTCTCACTCTTCAGTTTTGTTGGGTTCTTTCTGACTGTTATCTCTCCCTCTGGATGGGAGCTTCTGTTGAAAGCTGGCTTCAGTTGGCTATCATTCCCCTTTGCTCTTGTTGAACATAAAAATGAGTTAGGGAAAATAGTCAACCCGAGGTTTTAGTAGAACACAAGGCACATTGAAACAAAACAAACAAACAAACATAAAACAACCAGACACACAAACACACAAACAGACACACAAACAGTCAGAAACAACAACAACAACACCAAAAACTTGAATAGCCTGATGTAAGCATTCTCAGTAACCATAACAGGAAGGGGAGGGCTCATCAACCATAGCCCAGTGGCCAGGGAACCAGCCACACACACTAGAGCTGGCGAGCTTGAACCTGACCCAGCGCCCACCAAACAACAATGACAACCACAACCAAAAAACAGCTCGGTACTGTGATGGGTAGCTGCAGCCCCAGCCACCTGGGAGGCTGAGGCAAGAGAACCACTCAGCCCAAGAGAGTTAGAGGTATCTGTGAGCTGTGATGACACAGTACTCCACTGACGGTGACATAGTGAGACCCTGTCTAAAAAAAAAAAAAAAAAGGGAAGCAGAGAAAAAATAATTAAATTTTTTTTTTAATAACTCCTACAAGAAAGGAGTTTAATAACTCCCAGGCTTGTACCTGTTTCCTGGCTTAAACTGTTCTTGGTGTTTGCCTGATTTCCTCCTTGGTGCCTAGACCCCTGCCAAACCCCTGCCATCGATCTCAAAAAATCTTCACAGGCAGGTTTCACAAATTCTCCCTGCAACAGTTCCCGTGAAGTGCGGGATATCCTGGGTCAGTACCTAGTGTAGGACGACTGTCTGTGGGTGAGACTCAAATTGCTGTGCCTGGCCCATGTGGGAAGTGCCTAGATGACTGCCATTTCCCAAGTCCTAAAACAATGGCCTCTTTCTATCTGGGATCTTTCCCGTCTGAGTGTCTCTCCCGCCACCTAACTGAGGTGCTGCTGCACCAGATGGCACCCCACTCTGGCTGCCTAATTCCGTTCGGGAGTCCACACTTCACCAATCTTTCCACAGAATACCTAGTTTCTCTACGAACTGGGAACTGCAACCCTTTCTGGTGGGGCTGGTTGTTGTCACTGCCACCGGCAGCCTCTGCAGGCCAGAATCTTTCCTGGCAGTCTCACAGGTCGAGATTACACTCCAGGTCCAGCAATCCACCACCTCACTACACATCCTGAACTGCCGCTCCACACCAATATTCCACACTGGGAAAGATCTAGCCCACTCACTCTCACCTGTTGTTCCAGGAGAACTGAACTAAACATCCTTTCCATCTGCCATCATGCTCCGCCTCTTTTTATTTATCTTTTCAAAGAATCAATTTTATGTTTCATTAATCTTCTGAATGAATCTTTTGGTTTCAATTTCATTTCTTTCTTTCTTTTTATTTTTTATTAAATCATAACTTTGTACATTGATGCATTTATGAAGTTCAGTGTATTGCTTTGATATACGATGTGAAATGCTTACATTGAACTAAGTAACACATCCATCACAATTATACTCATTTCTTAATAGTTTTGAAATGTGCCATTGCATCATGCACATTAGGTGAGGTCCCCACAAAAACCCTCACGCCTCCCATATCCCTTGTTCTCTTTCCCCCTCTCTCTCCTCTTTCCTTCTACTTTAAGGACTATAGTTAAGTTTTGCCATTCATATGAATGTATGGGTGATTACATATTGATTTCATAGTAGTGTTGAGTACATTGGATAATTTTTTTCCCATTCTTGAGATACTTTATTAAGAAGAATATGTTCCAGCTCTGTCCAGGTAAACATAAAAGATATGAAATCTCCATCCTGCATAGTATTCCATAGTGTACATATACCACAATTTGTTAACCCATTCATGTGTTCATGGGCACTTGGGCTGTTTCCATGCCTTGAAAATTATGAATTGGGCTTCAGTAAATATTCTGGTGCAAATGTTCTTTGTTGTAAAATAATTTTTGATCATGTGGGTATATTCCTAATAGAGAAATTGCAAGATTGAACAGTAGGTCTACTTTTAGTTCCTTGAGTGTTCTTCAAACTTCTTTTCAAAAAGGTTGTATTAGCTTGTATTCCCACCAGTAGTGTAGAAGTGCTCCCTTCTCACTGGATCCATTCCAACATCTGTAGTTTTGGGATTTTGTGATGTGGGTAATCTTCCTGGAGTTAGATGATATCTCAAAGTGGTTTTGATTTGCATTTCTCTGATGATTAAGGATGATGAGCATTTTTTTTCATGTGTTTGTAGGCCATGTGCCTGTCTTCATCAGAGAAGTTTCTGTTCAAGTCTCTTGTCCACAAAGAAATGAGGTTATTTGTTCTTTCCTTATTGATTAGTTTGAGTTCTCTCTAGATTCTAGTTATCAGACCTTTTGTCAGAAACATAACCTGCAAAAATCTTCTCTCATTCTGAAGGTTGTCTGTTTGCTTTACTTACTATGCTCTTGGCTGTACAAAAGCTTTTTAGTTTGATCAGATCCCAGTAATGTATTTTTGGTGTTGCTTCAATTACCTGGGGAGTCCTCCTCAAAAAATATTCTCTCAGGCCAATTTCTTCAAGTGTTTTCCCTTTACTCTCTTCTAGTATCTTTCTAGTTTTATGTCTTAAGTTTAAATCTTTTATCCAGTGAGAATCAATTATTGTTAATGGTGAAAGGTGGGGATCCAGTTTTGGTCTTCTACAAGTTGCCAGCCAGTTCACCCAGCACCATTTGTTAAATAGGGAGCCTTTCTCCCACTGAATATTTTTGATAGGCTTGTTGAAAGTCAAAGGACGATAAGTAGCTGGGTTCATCTCTTGGTTCTTTATTCTGTTCCATAAATCTACTTCCTTGTTTTTGTGCCAATACCATGCTGTTTTGATCACAATAGATTTATAATATAGCCTAGAGTCTGGTAAAGTGATGCTTCCTCATTTGTTCTTATTTCTGAGTAATGTGTTTCCTATCCGAGGTTTTTTCTGATTCCATATACATTGAAGTACTATTTCTTCCAGTTCTTTAAAGTATGACAATAGTGCTTTAATAGGGATTACATTACATCTGTAGATTGCTTTGAGTAGTATGGACATTTTAACAATGTTAATGTTCCCAGCCATGAGCATGGTATGTTTTTCCATTCGTTAACATCTTCAGCTATTTCTTTTCTCAGAGTTTCATTGTTTTCCATATAGAGATCTTTCATGTCCTTTGTTAGGTAAATTCCCAGATATTTCATCTTCCTTGGCACTACTGTAAAAGGAATATAAACCTTGACTATATTTTCAGCTTGACTATTGTTGGCATATAAAAAAGCTACTGATTTGTAAGTATTGATTTTGTATCCTGAGATGTTGCTGTATTCCTTGATCACTTCTAAGAGTTTTCAAGTTGAGTCCCTGGGATTTTCCAGGTATAGGATCATATCATAAGCAGAGTGAGATTTTGATCTCCTCTGACCCTGTTTGGATACAGTTGATCGTGTTCTTTTGCCTTATTGCTATGGCTAAGACTTCCGTTGCTATGTTGAATAGCAGTGGAGACAGTGGGCATCCTTGCTTCATTCCTGGTCTGAGTGGAAATGTTTTCAATTTTACCACATTCAATATGATATTGGTTGTGGGTTTGATGTCGATGACCTCTGTCAGTTTAATAAATGTCCCTTCTATGCCTATTTTCTTAAGTGTTCTGATCGTGAAAGATGGTGGATATTATCATAGACTTTTTTGTATCTATTGACATAATCATATGGTCTTTGTTTTTTATTTTATTGATGTGATGTATTATAGTTATAGATTTGTGTATGTTGACCCAACCTTGTAACACTGAAAGAAAACCAACTTGATCATGTTGTATATATTTTTTAATGTGTTGTTGGATTCTGTTTGCTAAGATCTTATTGAATATTTTTGCATTGATATTCATTAATAATATTGATCCATAATTTTCTTTCTTTGTTGGATCCTTTCCTGTTTGGGTATCAGGGTGGTATTTGCTTCATAGAATGTTTTGGGAAGTATTCCTTCTTTTTCTATTTTTAGGAAAATGTGTATTATAGGTGCTAGTTCCTCTTGAAAGGTTTGACAGAATTTGGATGTGAAGCCATCTGGTAGCGTACTTTTCTTTTTTGGGAGATTTGTATTGTTGATGCTATTTCAGTGGTCGATATAGGTCTATTCAAGATTTCTGATCCTTTCTGGTTGAGTCTAGGAAGGTGGCGTGCTTCCAGGTATTGGTCCATTTTCTTCAGATTTTCATATTTCTGAGAATAGAGATTATTGTAGTAATCACTGAGGATTTTTTGAATTTCTGAGGTGTCTGTTGTTATTTTTCTTTTATCATTTCTGATAGGCAATATTGGAGATTTTACTTTTCTGTTTCTGGTTAGGTTGGCCCAAGGTTTATCAATTTTGTTAATCTTTTCAAAAAACCAACTTTTTGTTTCATTGATTTTCTGAATGATTATTTTGTTTTCAATTTCATTTAATTCTGCCCTAATTTTGGTTATTTCTTTTCTTCTGCTGGATTTGGGGTTGAAATGTTCTTTGTTTTCCTGTTTCTTGAGATGATGCATTAAGTTGTTGGCTTCCTCTCTGTTTTCTTGGGCTTCCAATGCTATAAATTTCCGTCTTAGGACTGCTTTTGCAGTATCCCACAGGTTTGGATAATTTGTGTCTTCATTATCATTTTGTTCCAAAAATTTGGTGATTTCCTTCTTAATCTTGTCTTTGACCCAGCTATCATTCAGCCTAAGATTAGTTTCCATGTCTTTGTTTGAATATGAAGATTCCTGTTGCTGTTGAGTTCAACTTTTATTCCATGATGGTCCGAGAGGATATGAGGAATCATTTCTATTCTTTTAAATTTGCTGAGGTTAGACTTGTGTCCTAGGACATGATCTGTCTTGGAGGATGATTCATGGGCTGACGAGAAGAATGTATATTCAGTTTTATTAGGATGAAATGTTCTGTAAAGGTCTAAAGGTCCATTTGTTCTAGGGTCAGGTTTAAGTCTAATATTTTTTGGTTTAGTTTCTTCTTGGAGGATCTATCCAAAACTGTCAAAGGGGTGTTAAAATCTCCAACTATTGTAGTGCAGAGAGTTATCACGTTGTTCATATCCATTAGGGTTTGCTTTATGAATTGAGGAGCATTCTGGCAGCGTGCCTAAATGTTAATTATCAAAATGTCTTCATGATAGGTGTTTCCCTTGACAGATATGTAGTGACCATCCTTATCTTTCTTTATCTTTGTTGATTCCAATTGTATCAGCAACTAAAATTGCAACCCCTGCTTTTTTTCTGGTTTCTGTTTGCCTGTATTATAGAAGTTCATCACTTAACCCTGAGTCTATTTTTACACTTTAAGGTAAGATGAGATTCTTTATACAGTAGATATCTGGTCTGAGCTTATGTATCCAGTCAGCCAGCTTGTGCTTCTTTGGAGGACAATTTAAACCATTCACATTAATTGAGAGAATTGATAAGCCTGGTTGTGTTTTAGGTGTCATGATTTTTGGATGTCCAATGGGCATTTTTAATCCTTTCACCACTGTGGAAGTAGTGGTTTGCTAAAAAACTTCTGGGTTGAGTTTAGTTTGGAGGTAGAGCATTGAGCTGGTCATTGTGAAGGATGGGTCTGAGAATATCCTGGAGAGCTGGTTTAGTTATGGCAAATTTCTTCAACATGTGTATGTCATTAAAGTATTTGATTTCTCCATCACAAATGAAACTCAGTTTAGTTGGATAGAGGATCCTGGGCTACAAGTTGTTTTGTTTTTGGAGGTTGAAGGTCGATGACCATCCTCTTCCTGCTTGAAACGTTGTGGCTGAGTGATCTGAAGTCATTCTGTTATCTCCCCTTTTGTAGGTGATGCTTTTCTTATGTCTGGCTGCTTGCAGAATCTTCTCTTTCTTCTTAATTTTGGCAAAGTTAATAACAATGTGTCTAGGAGATGCTTTATTTGGACTGAGTCTTGCTGGGGTTCTAAAACTGTCTACTATCTGAAGTTCTGTATCTCTCACAATGCTTGGGGATTTCTCCTCCAAAATTGCTTGGAGTAGAGCATTGGCTTCTTTAGGACCATTCTCTTCTCCTCGAGAAATCCTATGAGACGAATGTTTGATCTTTTGGAGTGATTCCTCAACTCTCCCTGGGAATGATCAGTTGTTGCTCTCCATTTGCATGCTTCTTTGAGCATTTGGGGACATTCAGAACTTTGTCTTCAGTTTCAGAGAGCCTTTCTTCTGCCTGGTTAATGCTATTACTGAGGGATTCTACTGTATTTTGGAGCTCCTCAGCTAACTTTTTCATTTCCTTGAACTCTGCTATCTCTTTTCTCATTATGTCCATATCTTTGGTGACTGTGTCTTTGAATTCATTAATTTCTTGAGACAAACTCTGGAATTCAATTTCTATCTTTTCTTCCATTCTATTTATCTTATTTGCAATCCATATTCTGAATTCTATTTCTGACATTGCTATCAATTGTCTACGCCGGGCCCCTTCCGTTGTATCTCAATGGTCAAATCGGGGGGGGGGGGGGTTGATCTACTCTGGTTATTTATGTTTCCAGAGTTCTTCTGTTTGGTCCACACCACATTTATGTCCCACCATTTGGTTATTAGAATAGGTAGCGTGAGATTGAATAGGGGTTCCCAGGTAGTAGAGATAGCCGCTTACCAAACCAC
>CAUYPK010119101.1:0-18520 GCA_963574355.1 Loris lydekkerianus
GACATTTTAACAATGTTGATTCTTCCCAGCCATGAGCATGATATGTTCTTCCATTTGTTAATCTCTTCTACTATTTCTTTTCTTAGGGGCTCAAATATTTATATACGTTTAGCAGTCCATTTTATTTCACTTTATTCTCTTTTTCTTCTGTTAACATTCTGTGAAACAAAACTATGAATGTTTATCACGAGAAGAGAACATACACCATCCAATTCCCTTGCCATAAAATGTTATCATACTTATTTGTGCTTCTGTTCACCAGCCATTGTTCCTGCTATCTGTTTGTGTGGGGAAGGGATCCCCAGTCTTTAGACGCCCCCTTAGATTAAGAGCAGCCATTTAAGTGAGGTGGCCACTCAGAGAACCTGGGTCAGGAAGCCAAATGAATTGAGCCAGAAGTCAAACCGCAGAACAGAGGCCAGTCAGAGGTCCTGTGGTCCAGCCACAGATTAAAGCTCCATGTCAGAGGTCCTGCAGTCCAGCCACAGATTAAAGCTCCACATCCCTGGAATACTGCAGGGCAGTCACTCCCAGAATGCAGCAGAGTGTGGAAATTCCAGCCTGGCCAGCAGCCCCGCTGCAGGAGGTAAGTCCCTCCTGTGGCCAGCCCCACCCACATTCTTGCTATAGCTGCTGCAAAACTTCATAAAGATGCCTGGAACTGGGAGGAGCTGGGCTGACTCTGCCTCAGACCCCATGGCACTCTACCAAGGGCAACATAGTGAGATTCTGTCTCAAAAAAATAAAAATTAAAAAAAGAAAAAACTGCCCTTTGTCGCTGGACTGGCCTCCTCTCCTTTCTGCAAACTGCCCCCAAGTTCTATCCCATACCCAACAGTATGCTTGACAAACACTGATGACTGGATGGCACTTCCCAAGAGCACAGCTGGCTTTGGGGATGACGCTGATACTTGGGTGATTTTTCTTTTCCTCTTTGCGTCTTTCTGTATTGTTTGAATTTTTCTGTAACAGTGATGTATGGTGTTCACTATTTTGAGAAAGCCAACAGGTATCTATGAACCAGCCTTGTTTGTGAATGTGTATTGGGGAGTCTTTACTGGAGGTCACGTGGAGATTGTGTCCACACTATCACCCTCCAAGGGTGGTGCCCAAAGGTGGAGAAGTTGACTGCGCTGGGGGCTCCCCAAGTGTTCTGTCCGAGTTGAACACGCATCTGTTGGCTGTGTGTCCATGTAGGTGTGGTTAGTGAGTCTCACACACTAGAGGGAGCGCCGATGGTAACTGTGTAGACCTGATGATGGTACCTGAGAGGCACCTCAGACCCTCTTTAGACAATTCTATACAGACTTTCTTCCAGCTGCTAAAATTTCTTTCCCAAATGTCTTGCTTGCTACATCTCTGTATCAACACTCATTACCTGTATTTATTTGTTGTTCTTACTACTAAGGAAGTAGAGCAAATATGACCTTGATCTTTTAGGGGACTCCGTGATGGTGAGAGACACATGTGGAGGTAAAGTGTCTGTTTTACACCTGGAGCACATTTATGGCCACAGGGCAGGAACCAGAAGTTTAATATGCAGCAGAACAACTGAACATTCTAGAAAAGAGAAGATATGTTTGGTACAAGGAGGACCAGCCTCAGGTGAGAAGACAGCTGGCTGGCTGCCTTGCCTCAGTTCTACTCATAGCCGCCCCTTCAAGAAAACCAGTCCATGGGTCTGTTCAAAGGGCTGGGGCAGTGAGGTGGTGCTGCCTGGCCCAGCAGTGAGGAGGGGCTTTACCTATCGAGCCACCATCACTAAAGAATTCTGGAAAAATCTTAGATGCCTGCCTCAAAAGGTACTTCAGATGTCACAATGCCCCCTTCTTACCTCCCCCCCGATTCAGGTGAGTGTGGCATGAACTCTGCAGTAAGTGAGCTGTTCAGGCAGGAACACCTCTTTAAAGCCACTGCAAACTCACCAATCTATTTTGCAAACTCCTAGTTAGCCCATCAATTTGTGCTGGATAGCTCTTTCTAGCAGAGGCTGAGGAGCTTTCCTGTCCGTGGTCAGTTGGTCAGAGCTTCTCTGCCTTCTACTCACTACATGCTAATAGCACCCCTATTGTCCCCCATCGTGTGGCAACCAAAAATATCTCCAGATATTGCCAAATGTTGTGAACCTGTGCCTGCTGTAGTTCTACAATATTTATGCTCAGATAATATTATTTAAAATCTTCCTTTCGAATTCCCCGTAAGTCCACACCAGGCTAGTTTTGACCTGAATCCCCTGGCTGTAGACTGTTTGCTGTCTGGCTGCAGGAAGCTGGTAACAGCAGTGTCATTCCTGCGGGAAAATGTCCTCAGGGCGCCATGTTTGCAGAAGGCCCCAGGTTATTCTGGTGAATTATAAACGGCCCTTTCAGCCAGAGGAAAATTGACCTCAGAGCAGAGGTAAAACACACAATTAGAGTGATTCAGTAAAATCTGTACTTCACCTGTGTATAAATGATGACTGCTTGAGTGTTTGAGTGCTGGACTCCTGTCTTTAGTAACAAGCCAAGAGCGCCTGACTCCTCATAGAATAAAAGCTCAGATTCCCTGAAGCAAAATAACCAAACCTGGGTTTCTACTTTTCCCCAAGTTTTCAGCTTCCCAGCTCAGCTGAGAAGTTTCTAATTATTATTAAGATGTTCTGCAAATTAGAAAAAGACCATGTCTTGTAATGGTCATTAGAAAAAGACCATTAAAAATGCCCTGTCAGATTTTTCAGCATTTCTGTATAGCAGGTCACTTTCTAGGATACAAAATGATGTCTCAAGTGCAAAATTCATCCACGTGGAGTTCTATCCTATGTTATTTTCACAGCATCAAGTAGGTTGCCGTGTCTGTTATTTAAAAGTCCTTCTTAGCTGAGTACAATGGCTCACACCTGTAATCCCAGCACTTTGAGAAGCCAAAGCAGGAGGCCACGAGTTTGACACCAGCCTGGGAAACATTGCAAGACCCAGTCTCTACCAAAAACAAAAACAAAAACCAGAAAAATTAGCCAGGTGTGGTGGCACATACCTGTGGCTACTTGGGAGGCTGAAGCAGGAGGATCACTTGAGCCCAGGAATTCAAGGTTGCAGTGAGTTATGATTGCATCCCTGTACTCCAACCCGAGCAACAAAGCCAGACCTTGTCTCTTTAAAAAAAATTCAAAAAACATGCTTCTCATCTGACATGTTTGGCAGATACGTGCAGATTTTCATTTATCGTCAATGGCCCTTTCTTAACTGTCTTCCTTTCCATTATGGGTATTGAAATAAAACCTCAATTTGATGAACTAAGTGATGATGAGTTTTCTTTGGACATAGCCATGAGTGCTTACTGGATTCTTGGCTTGGGGACCTGGTGATGATTAACAGTGGAGTTTTACCGTTTGTGCTTTTAACTGATAGGAAATCAAATCAACTATATGCACTTGGCTTCAAAACACGAGACAGGCAAGCAACAAAATCACACAGAGCAGCCAATTCCATCGGCCCTCGCTGAGAAAGCACACGTGGTGCCCGAGCTTCAAGTCTGCCCAGGCTTTAGCTGCTCTTTTTCCTGCCTCCATGAGTGTGATTATATTTTATCATTTTTGTAAAGTAGAGTCCTAAAAACACAAATGAGCTACTTCGGCACATGCTAAGCCAGAGAAATGGTGCTTTGTTTTCATCCCTGAAAGAAAATGTGATCATAAGGGATTTTTTGAAAAATGTCACATCACTTTCCCAAAGGGCTCTCCCCTTCTACGAACTCTTCAAGAGCGATGCTGTGGGTACATCACCTCGTGTGATCTTTTCCGCAGGGGGAATGTAAGAAGGAACTTCAGCAACGGTGCTTTGCTGTCCTCCTGTTTCTAGACAAGGTCACCATTTACCTGGTTAGAAGTGGTACCGTAGGCTTCTCATAGGAGCGCAGACACGTCTCTGCTGTTCCTTTCAACTTCTTCTCCTTCTTGAATCATGAAAAGCAGAAATGTTGGGTGGTGCCTGTGGCTCAAAAGGTAGGGCGCCAGCCCCACATGCTGGAGGTGGTGGGTTCAAACCCAGCCCCAACCAAAAACTGCAAAAAAAAAAAAAAGCAGAAATGTCTTCCTGAAGCCATTTTTTATATTTCCTCAAGTCTGATAGTCAAATGCATAGGCAAAATTCTTGTCTCCCTTTCCTCTCTCCCCTTCTATCTTTGTTTCCTTTTTCGTTTTCTTTTTCTTTATTTTTTTAATTGAACCTCACTTGACTCGCTGTCTGCCAGGTGCTTGGCAGGTGCTGAGCATGCAAAGGGGAGGACACTACAGCCCGCAGCCCGGGGAGCCCAGGTCCACGGGTCCAAGAGCGATGGAGGAGACGCAGAGAGCCACAGGATTCAAGGTCCCCAGTGAAACACCAGCTCTAAAGCAAATGGTAAAAAATATGTCCGAATCAAACATCTGACTTTAGGGGTGCACTAACACAAACGTAGACGTTAGTGACTGAGTGAAATGTGCTTGAAGACAATGTTTCATAAAGGCACCGGCTGATTTTGCTAACAATCTCACTTCCCTGATTCTTCTCTAATCTCAATACTCTGCCTTCTTGATGAGAATAATCTAATACTCTTTTCATCCCAGCGGCCGGCAGTTTTATTGGTTACCATTTTATTTAACAGAGATTGTGATTGTATTAACTAACGTCTTTGCTCTTTAAGAAACTGATCATTGGGTTTATAAGATAAAGGATGGAATAATGCACTTTATAAAATACCCATCATATGTCCATAAATTCCATTTTAACTGTAATGCTGCTACCTAAGCAATGGATACTAATATGCTTGTTATCAATGCCTTTTATTTCACCCTATAGGAAATCATTCACTGGTATAATCAGGTAGAACTACTTGGAGATTTTTAATGTTTCTCTTGCTCCCTCCCTCATTCGGGGTGGTATTTGAAAAACCATCATGCAGGAGGAAATACCGTGAATTTAGACTAAGAGAAGATGTCCAGAGGTTCACGGCGATAAAGTAAATCCACAATAGAGAAAACCCATAGTTTGCAAGACTAGAAGTTGTTAACTGCGGTGGGCCCGCACGGAGCTGCCAGGCTGCTTCCCCTAACTGAAGGAGCAGTAGTAACTTCTTAGCAAATGTACCCTGGGATGTGTTTTCCAGGAAAAGAAAGCAACCCCTGCCTGGACAAAGAGCAACTGTCGAGCTGCCAGGCACCAGTTTGTTCCTAGACCCGGGGCCTGGATCCATCAGTTGTACACAGCACAGATCTCCAGATGTGAAACAAAGAGGCCTTCATCAGGACGCCCCTGACAGGGCGGGTGGACAGAGCTCAAAGGACGGAGGAGGGTTGGGTAGTGCTGACCGCTGGGGGGGGACTCAAACACTCACTCTGTATCCCAAAGAGTCAAATTTCAGGTTTTTGAACAAATCGGTTGGAAGAGAAGGAGACCAAATAGAAAAACAGAAAATTCTTCAGAACTTGGATTTCAGACATGCAATGCACTGCAAACCTATTGTGCAATTACAACTCAGCTAATGTTGTTTAATAGAACACTTTAGGATAGCTGCTTTGATTAGCTCATGGAACTCACTTAACAGTGACTCACTACTGATATATTTATGCTAGAACTCGGGGCGTGTAGCATCTTGAAAGGATGCACAGGAAATGTTGAAAAAAATAAACTGTCAAGACAGGGAAGGTACCAGCAGTCAGCTATTTCTTCTAAGTTCTAATCCTGAGTGATCACGCTTACGGAATATATTTCTTCTGTGTCTAACATTGGCAGTGTCCTACTCCCATCCTGAAGGCATGCTGCCCTAGAGAGGGTCAGGCAGGCCCAGGGCCCGTGCTGGCTGCACAGACACACCGATACACACCCTCTAAGTAGGAGGCTCTGCCAGACTAATTGGTGTCAAAAATGACAGGAAAATTGTCTTTACATCTAGGAGGGGGAAAGTCTGCCTTCCTTAGATGGTGTGCCCTGTGGCAAAGATCATGCTGTTAGGTTCTACAAAAGCCTCTTTGTATCCAGACACTCGGATCCACTGAACGGGACCCCACAGAATCCCTGCCCTCTTTTGTTGCTGGACATGGAATCCTGCAATGTGCCACCTCTTCCCTGCTTTACTTTTATAATCATAGGTACGTGGTCTCTGTGCTTTAATGCAGTGCAGTAGACTGGTGCTTCTAAGATCTGTGAAACGTGATTACCAGGAATTTCAGTATGTCTCACTTTTGTATAGATTTTCCAAGCACCTGACTCTTTCTCTAACCACTAGGAACTTAAATATCACCAGGCTAAAAAACCACAGTTATAAAACACATACCCTGTCCAGTATAAGGTTTCTGTCCAGACCAATGAGAAGCGAGTGAAGGTTATTTAATTCCCCTGTGGAGTCAGGTGACTTTTCAGATGTGAAGTCATCAAGAGGGTATTTTTATTCATTCATTCATTTGGGGACTTCTATATGTGTGTCATCTTGTGCTGGATCCTGAGTTGGGCTGGCAAAGCAGGGAGCATCAAAGAGCAGGTTTAGAGCCTCATCAGCTTTGAAAAGAAGAGCTATATGGATGTTGTACCGGATCCTAACAGTGAAGCCGGGTTAAATTCCTGAAGGGCATAATCATATGGTAGTTGTCTAGGAGAACACCATTCTTTTTGAGAAATATATATTTAGGGGTAAAGTATCATGATGTTTACAACTATCAAATAGTTTGTCAAAAAGTATATACATGCACGTGTGTGTACATATCTAATGTATGTGCTATGCTGTATGTATACAGGCCTGTGCCATTTCACAACAGTTAAATGCATTAACATCGTGAAGTGTACTAACACAAATCTATTGGGTGTGGCCTACTACAAACCTAGGGTATATGGCAGGGATCCTCAAACTACAGCCTGCGGGCCACATGAGGCAGTGTGATTATATTTGTTCCCATTATGTTTTTTTACTTCAAAATATATGTGCAGTGTGCATAGGACTTTGTTCATCGTTTTTTGGTTTTTTTTTTAAACTATAGTCTGGCCCTCCAACAGTCTGAGGGACAGTGAACTGGCCCCCTGTTTAAAAAGTTTGAAGACCTCTGGTATATGGTATAGACAGCGGTGTCCAGCCTTTTGGCTTCTCTGGGCTACATATTAAATACACAAACACTAACAGAAGCTGATGGGCAGAAAAAAAAAGGTCTGTGTGTAGTTTTTGTGATATCTGCCACCATAGACAAGCAAAAAAGTCATTACATGATAATAATCCTAATTATGCAGCAGCCTGTTCAGAGAGTCTTTTAAAATCGTCAGGCAGATCCCAAGTTTGTGACCAGTACTATGGAAAATATACAAGTCTAAGTCATTAAACATCTTTTTTTCCCTATTTTTTATTATAAAAGTAAAAGAAAAATTGGGCCACATAAAACTTGTAGGACAATTGACATTGCATTTGAGAATCTAATGTGTCAGTGTAGTAGCTGCAGCTCAGTGAGTTCTTAAGGTGCTCACCGGATACTTTGATGCTGATTTGACTCTTAATATGCTTCATCTCTGAAAAAAGTTGCTCACAAGTGCAGGTGCTTCCAAAAAGCGATGACATGAATAAGGCGTGATTGTGAAGCGAGGGAGAGGGAGGACCTGTAAAAGTCCAGTGAAGAGACAGGATCAGATTTTTCTCGAAGTTGAATGTCAGATTGCAGCTCTATGCATTCCATTTGAAAATCGGCAGGTGACATATTTATGGTGACCGAAAATGAAGTCTTAAATGCACCAAAACTTTGGTTATTTTCCTGGACATCTTGAAACCTGTTTTCAAATTCTTGTATCAAATCAAAAAGCAAGGCTGCATTTTGGGTTTTTTTTTTTGCTGCTCGCAGGACTGTGTTCAGTCAACGTGTTGAACTGCATGACACTGTACCTTCATTTGAGCTTGCCATGATTTCAGTTTCATCTGGAGTGCTGCTGTGCGGGCGATGGGTGCTCATTGTAGTTACCAAGCACCTCTCCCATAGTTGTGAAATTTTTCACAGCACAAAGTTAAAGGAAAATATCATCTTTGCCCTCAAGGAGTTTATAATCCATAGAGCAATTTGTTTTTCCAATAGAAAAGAAGCTGAGAAGGTGGTGAGGAGGGCATTGGTGGGCACGTCAGCTGCTGCCTTCACAAACCCTGACTCCAAGAGGGTGGCCCAGGCAGATGTGCTAGGGTTCAGATGAGCCCCTACTTTTGCCCAGAGAGGTCAGCAGGACAATAAGGCCCAGGCTGGGCCCCAGGCAGACAGACACAGGCAGACTCTTTGACCCACAGTAGACAGGCCCCAGGGTAGAGTCAGCTCTTGGATAGGGGTGACACCACGGTCTGCACCTGCAGGTGCCTCTGGGCACCCACTGATGGCCCAGCAACACTTGAATGGGTGTTTAGTAAATGAGAAAGTAGAGAGGACACTTAGGAACACAAATCAGAAAGATGAGTAAACCCCTGCTATGTGTTGGTCCAGAAGGACTTCACAGAAGGCCATGGGCAATGGCATCAGGGCCCGAGGACAGCAGGGCAGCCCACCAGTGGGGCGTGGGGGTGAGGAAGGCTGGCATCTTGGTTGCTGAAGTGAGCCCTGAGGAGGCACAGGGAGCCGCAGCAGGGGGCTGGCTGGGGGCAGCAGAGCTGATAGCAGCCCTGGCAACCGTGCCCAGGCTCTACTGCCTCAGCCACTAGACTGTCATGCCCTGACGCAGAAGGTTGAGGTTCCCTTCAACACCGAGCAGAGCAAGGGCGTGTCGGCACCCACCATCCCTCCAGACCTTAATCCCTCTGTGAGGAGATGGCTCCATGAGTGCCCTCAGGAGCGAGAAACAGGATGGGCCAGTCGGGAAGTGCCGAGCGAGCGGGAGGCCACCACGGGCAGGCCCACGGCAGAGCGCGCCCAGGCCCAGCTTGCCCCGGCCCTGTCTCCCCTTCGTGGTCCTTGCTCATCCCTGAAATGCCTTCTTGTTCCTTCGGAGCCCTCACCACACTGAGGCCGTCTAAGGAGGTCCTGGAGGTCCTGCTAGGTACAGATGTTGTCGTTGTCGGCATCACTCTCATTTGCTCCCCGTCCTGGAGCAGGTGAGCCCACCAGGCACTGCCTGCGGTCCTGGGGAGAAGGGGACGTTTTTTCTCACGGACAAGTGCCATTCCTGTCATCTGGACGTTTGGATCCTCTCTGTGCCCTCTGGGACTCAGCTCTATCTATTCCCCTTTCCTGGGGGAACGTTGATCTCTTTGGGGGGCTCCTTTTTCTCAGGCAACAGGTCCAGTCCAGCAGGTCAGCTCCTCTGGCTTCTCGTTCTCTTAAGACAAAAAAGATGCAAGGATTGGGGGGGAGGGCGGGCCCTGCATGCTGGGGGGATGGATGTGGGGAGTTTCCCTCCCTTCACAGCCTGTGTGGGACCAGGGTGGGCTGGGAGGAGGGGAAGGGAGCAGAGCTCCCCGGTGCTGAGGACAGGCCATCGGCAGCAGGCCAGGGGGGCGGGGGGCGGGTGTCACAGGATAGGCCAGAGAAACTCCTGAGATATGAACGTTCAGTAGGTTTCATGGTGACCAAATGCCAAGTTCTGAGTCCTCTGGTCCTAGGAAGAACTTTCTGCCTCCTCGGGTATAGAACGTGTTTCCTGTTCTGTTGAGTTTTAATGACTCCCTGGTACCTAGGTACCTAGGTGACCCATGTATTTTCTGCAACCTTTTTTTAGCCCATTGTCACTAAATGGGAAGGGCACATGACTAGAAAGGGGTTTGAGCCCCTGGTGATAACTGTGAGCCCCAAGAGATTCCTCCCCGCCTACTGTCCCTCTGGCAGGATGGCTGGGCTGTCCCAGGGTCCTGCTCTGGCCTGGAGGCTAAGCTCCTCCCCTTCCCCGGCTGGGTTTGTGGTGTCACCAGCCTGTGCTACCTCCCTCAATCGTTCCTCATTCTAGTCACATCTTAGAAGCAGGTCTGGAACAATAATTTAGGGATCTTGACTGTGAGAACTTTACAAAGTCCTGAAATCGTGACCATCTGTTTCCCCAAGAGGGATTCATGGTAAACTTAAAAGTGAAGGGGGCCTGTCATGGGCTGAACTGTGTCCCCCCAAATCCCTATGTTGAAGCTTTATCCCCAAATGTTGTATTTGATGATAGGGTCTTTAAAGAGGTAATTAGGCTCAAACGAGGCTGTTAGGGTTGGCCCCGATCCAACATGACAGTGACCCATAAGGAGAGAAGAATGAAACACAGGCAGCTACAGAGGGACCACGTGGACACAGGGAGAAGACAGTCATCTGCAGGTCAAGGGGAGACCAACCTGCTCTCGGACCGTGAGCCTCTAGAGCTCTGAGAAATAAATGTCGTCTACGCTGCCTGCTCATCTGTGACGCAGCAGTAAGTGAGGTGGGGGTGAGGAGGGTGACAGGAAAGGAAGTGTCCAGGTCCAGGGACGAGGGGACAGTAGCCTGAAAGTGGACAGGGACTCGTAGGAGTAAGGCCCTGTAAGACCCCTGCCTGGAGATTGTACCGCGGGGGAGACCCAGCAGAGGAGAGCAGGGTCACAGTTGGAAGCAGTCAAGAGTCTGTGCCATCCACACACACAGAGCTGCCGGCCTGGAGGCAGAAGGCAGAAAACCATGAAGGACAGGTACGAAAGTGCAGCGCTAGGAGGCTGTGCCCATTTCACCAGGGGCAAGTGGCCTCCGAGGCCCTGGCAGTGATGAGAGCACTGCCCCCCACACAGTGTGTGACAGGAGCCAGGCCTGGTGAACAGCATTCCAAGGACGCACCAAGAGGTCAGGTCACGGGTTCCAGGCCAGCTCCCCAGCCCAGCCTGTGCCCCACCTCCCACTCGGCCCCCAGCACACCCCCACTCCAGCACCTAGAAGACGCAGCTCACGGATCGCTTAGGTTCCTTTCTAAACTAAAATTCTGTGGTTTTGATGCATCATGATGACTCATAGTGAGTCAACAAGCAAAAGATTAAATTATGTCCTGAATATTCTAGTTGAGAAAACAGGCAAGTCTGCACTCCATTGTATGAATGTTTCAGAGTTATTAGGATCTGAAATCCATTTTGTTGTTTAAAGATGAAAGGTTCAGACACTGGGGAAACTGGTTGCTGTGGAGTCTGTTGCTCGGCGTGACGCTGGATGGGCACTGGCACTACCTGCCCTCGGAGCCTTCCTGGCACAGTGAGACTGCAAACTGGGCCAGGTCAGAGAGTTCCACGGGCCGAAAGAGCATGTTATGTAATAGAGTGTATGATAGCGTTTAAAGTTGACATGCCGTATCTAATCCCAGGGTTCCTTCAGAAACAGGATTATCTATGAAAACAAAAGTTTGGTGTTTACTATGCAGCTCCCTTCATCTTTCCAAAGAGCTCAGTGGTTTCCAAATACCAAGAATCTGTCTGTCTTAAAACTATCTAAAAATTGTAATTATTTCAAAATTAGAAGAAAAGGATTTGACAATGGTATCTCTGTCCCTTTTTCTCTTGGCTAATGACACGTTTTCTTCTACTTTTTTCCAGCGTGCAGCTGTCCAGGTAGGAGAGAACATGGCGGTGCCAGCAGATGCCCGCCTGCCCCTCTACAGCTGCAGAGGGAGGGAACCCAGAGCAGTGCAAGAGTTTGTCTCACCCAAGGAGATACCACCTTGTCCTCTCCACACAGCTCCAGCCCCCGTCCCTCACCTGCCGGGACATCCCCGGACTCCGAGCTCTCCTTTCTTCCGTACTGTGGGTGCAGTCGTTCCTCTCTCTTCTCCCTTTTCATCCTGAGATGAACGTTCTTACTTACAGGAAAAGAATGATTCTCTCAGCGTGCATGGTCTGGGGCACTGGAGCCGCTTGCTTGCCTTGAGACCCACACAGTCGGGTAGCTCTCCCAGACGGCCTGTGGGGGAGACAGGTGCCCACCCAGACCTCTCCAGCACCTCCTGCCCTAAAGAGGAACTGGGACCCCCCCGTCCCCCACCTTAGCTTTCTCTCAAGGGAACACAAATACTTAGGTTTACATCGACAAATATTTGTCAGAGGCCTATTGTTTTAGTTACGTTTGTGGAATGTTGGAGTTATAAGCAATTGTAAAAAAGTCATCTGGTCCAATGCCTTCATTCTGTGGTGAGAAAACTGAACCTCTGAGAGGTTACAAAATGTGTGGGCTGACCTCTCTGTCCCTGCTGGGAGGGTCACCCCTCTGACTATGCTGCTTCCGAGGTTGACAGAGCATCACATCCGTGCCACCTCCACCACTAGCAGCCCCTCCGCAGGCACATCCCTGGCCTCAGCAGGGGCCACAGTGGCCACCCTGCAGCATGGCCACAGTGAGCACTGAGATACCAGAGGTCACCCTGAGGTCTCTCCTTCACCCTGGACTTTCCTCCAGTCCAGGAAGTTAAGAACTTCCACAGAGTGAGAGACCCAAAGTGACGTTGCTTAGCTTTTGATTTTTTCTTTTCCTTTTTAAATTTTGGTAGAACAACATACAATTTACCATTTTAACTGTTTTAAGTGTATGATTTAGTGGTCTTTAAGTACATTCATAACATTGCACAATCACCACTATTATTTCTTTCCAGAACATCTTCATTCTCTCAAATGGAAACTCTATACCCATTTGTTATGAGTGGAGTTGTGTCCACCTCAAAATTCGGTGTGTTGAAGTAATAATCCCCAGAAGACAGCTGTCTGCAAGGTAAGGAGAGAGACTTCAAAAGAAACTGGCCCTGCCCACACCTTGATGTCAGCCCTCTAGCCTCCAGAGCTCTGAGAAAATTAATTCCTGCTATTTAAGCCACTCCATTCTTGGTGCTCGGTTACGCCAGCCACAGAAAACTATTAATAATGCAAAAGTAAATCCTAACTCCCTCCTCCCACCCTGCCAGCCCTGGTAGCGTGCACCATCCTGTCTCTGGGCACCTGCCTACCTTAGGACTTCACGTGAAGTGGAATCGTACAGTATTTGCCCTTTTGTGTCTGGATGGTTTCACTTGGTGTGATGTTTCCATGGTCCATCTATATTGTAGCACTCGTCAGTATCTGTTTCTTTTATACAGCCAAGTAACATTCTGTTGTGTGGATCGCCTCCCTTTCTTATCCGTTCATCTCTCGATGGACATTTGGGTCATGCCTAATATTTGGCTATTGTGAATCATGCTAACTTAGCTTTTGACTTTCAAAACAAACCAAAGCAATAGCTTCAGAGAAACAGGTATCGAATTTCCATAGCTCAGTGTTTATGCCACAGTAGAGTTTAAAGGATGTGCTATGATGTCAGAGGCTGCTTTTTCTCTCTGGACAGGGTGGAGAATGCAGTAGGGGGAGCTTGCGGCCTGGTGCATCGGCCACCTGTACCAAGCCCTGGTTGGAGGAAGTGGAGCCCCAGAGTGGTGGACATCAAACACAGAGGAAGCGCAGGCTCCTCCTCCATGAGCTCCCAGCTCCCCCAACCACCGGGGCCTGGGCACCTGGACTAGGGGTGTCTGTGTGGTGAGTGTGTGCCAGGCAGAGGGTTGGAATAGACTTGCTGCATCTCCTTGATGTTCTGCAAGGGCTCAGGGAACAGCCAAATGCCTTTCTCAGTGAGGAAGAGGGAGCCACTTGCTCTGGTCAGAGGGATGGGTTATATGGGCCAGAAAGTGGGCATCTGTATGTGGGGCCAGCTGTGATTTCCTGTGGGCACCTCGGCAGGGGCCATGGGCAGGAACTCGCTGAAGGACCATAGCACTAAAAGTAGTGAGAATTAAGTCTGATAAGGACATAAAGGAAAAGACAAAGGAAAAGCTCTGAAAGTGGGAAAAAAAGAAAATAAAAAAAGCAAGAAATAAAATGTAAAGGATGAAAAGATAAAAAAGGTGGTTGAAGGAAGAAACCCAGAGGAAATTCCAGGGACCCTCCAAAAGAAGGAAACTAAGAAAAATTCAAACTCGAGCCACACGATGATCAAGCTTTCCCGAATGAACCTGGGGTGTGTGTGTGGATCTGTGACCCAGCGCACTGGAACCTTTGTCGTGGGATTAACACCTGCAGTTGCAGTAATGGCAGCTGCCCTCTCCGCTCTCAGGCCGGCAGGCACAGGAGGCCGCCTTCATTCCCTGGGGGGCCGAGCTGCAGTCTCCAGCGTTCTGCCCCGTGCCGTGGCTCCTCAATTCTCCTCATCATCTGGCTCATAACTGGAGGAAGGCACCATTTCGGTTCTCGCCAAATCTGAGGGCCTGGTACAAGTGGCCGATGCACCAGGCAGACTGCCAAAGAGGGCTTCACTGATTCCTTCAGGCCTGTGTCCACACACAATTCCAAAGGACCAAATTCAGACTTCAAGAAAGAAGAGAAATCTGAAATCCAAAAGCAGTAGATGTTGACAGTGAGGAAAGCCAGAGAGTGACAAAAAGGAAGATGAGGAGGGAAACGTGTGGGAGAAAGTCACGGGGACAGCAGGCACAGGTGCCACAGCAGGGGAGACGGGACAGCAGGCTCAGGTGCAGAGTGGCACTCAGACACAGGTGCCACAGGAGGGAAGACGGGACAGAAGGCACAAGTGGAGAATGGCACTCAGATATAGGTCCCACAAGAGGGGAGATAGCCGAGCCCACTGCGGCAGTGGGAATGGGAATGTTTGTTAAATGATATCAAAAGAGGGTCTGGAACAGCAACAGATTGTGAAGAGGAGGAGGACAGGGTTGGAGAAACACTAAATCTTCTTGGGAAAAGTCATCATGTGAGTAATCTGGGTTGAATAAGTACAAGTGGTTGGATTTTCTATTTACTGCTCATCATCACACACATGTGGCATTTGTATATTCTATAAACCTATTTACTGAAATAGATTTGACATCCAGGAACATCTCAGTTGGGGTATTTTTGACATCTCCATCAGAGAAGATGAACAGCATTGGCTGGGAAGTGATGGTTCCTCTCCATCTCCTTGGCGGGACATAAAGTGTATCCTGTACAAAATTTACAAATCAAACATTTCATTTTATAGTTACTTATTAGACAGTTCTCAACATTTCAATTTGTGAAATTAAGACCATCCAAAGGTATGTCTATAGACAGATGGAAGTTTCAGTAACCCGGAGACCCTCTGTGATCTTCTACAGCAGCTTCAGTCCTGTGCCAACAGTCCATGTATTTGAATCTGAGTAAAAGCTGACCTTTATTAAATAAGGACAAGCTCAGGGAAGTGCCTGTGGCTCAAGGAGTAGGGTGCCGGCCCTGGGGGTGGTGGGTTCAAGCCCAGCTCCAGACAAAACTGCAAAAATAAAAATAATAATAATAATAAGGACAAGTTCAAAATAGCTGTCTGTGTGCCTTAATGTTCATTTTGATTTATTTTATATCTTTACATTCATAAATAAGGTATTATAGTAAAGGACCAGGAGGCTCTGCTGTGAAAGATAACTTGTTCTAAAATATCAATTTAAAATAAGGAATATAAAAGAAAACATCTTTTTTAAAATGTTTGAGGCTGGGTGCAGTGGCTCACACCTCTATTCCCAGCACTCTGGGAGGCCAAGGCAGGTGGATTGCCTGAGCTCAGGAGTTTGAGATCAGCCTGAGCAAGAGCAAGACCTCATCTCTACTAAAACTAGAAAAACTAGCTGGGCATTGTGGCAGGCACCTATAGTCCCAGTTACTCAGGAGGCTGAGGCAAGAGGATTGCTAGAACTCAGGAGGTTAAGGTTGCTGTGAGCTATGCCTCAGGGCACTCTATCCAGGGCTACAGAGTGAGACTCTGTCAAAAAAAAAAAAAAAAAAAAAAGGCTTGAGAACCACTGCTTTAACAGAAATGAAAGTTTGAGTTGGCAGGGTGTGTGGACTAGAGGCTCACCACTTTGCTACTGGGAAGGTAGTAAGTGGTATATACAACTTATTCAAAAAATCACTAGAGGTTGGAAAGAATAGATTAGACACATCGGCTTCAGTACCAGAATGTTAAGTTTTCACACAAAGATCATAAGTATGTATGATCTATCCTGCTGCAATTAAACAATTTTTAATTTTTAAAAGACCCAGCTGCATGGTGAATCAGGCACCCCCTCCTGATTAAATGTGTAATGCACAAAAAGCTTGCATAGTCATCTAGTAATTAGCTTAGAGAGAGCTATGAAAATTCTTTTTCAAATAATTTTTGAAGTCATTGAGTTTTTTAGGACATTTTGTAAAAACCAAATGAAGTTCAATTTAAGTATCTGAATTATGTACTTAGTCACAATGTTGTGAGTTACCTTTCTTTTTAAAGGCAAGTGGATGCCAGTTTGCAGATGTGTACAGATGTGCTCCTAAGCTCATTTTCCACCATAAGAGTCTAACTAAGGTTTCCAGTCTTGATATTATTTGGATAGGGGACAGAGATGAGGTCTGTGCCATTACACATGGTGCAGAATTTTCTTTTGAGTCTTGGCCCTGCCTGGCACTCAAGTTCACAGAAAGTCTTAATCCAGGGTAATGTTACATTATGTGAACATCACTACCCACATTCAACACCATTTTATATTTCAGTGTCATTAAGGCCAAGCTCTGCCTTGAATGTTGTTTCTGTTTGTTTTATCTAACCCTAAGAAATAAATCCTTGGGGGGGTGGGGAAGAGAAATAAGTCCTTCGGATTCTATGACTTAGGCTATAAAAAAAAGATGCTGTCCTGGTGTGAGATGGCCATGAGATGTGCTTGCTCTCCTTTCAGGTGAACAAAATATGTTGGTATTTCTTAAATTAAGGAACTTCGTGGTAACATCTACATTTTATGTATTTTTTTATTAAATTATAAACACATAGATCATGTATACATGAATGCATTTATGGGGTACAATGTGCTGATTTCATATAGAATTAGAAACACTTACATCACACTGGTTAATATATACCTCATCTCATTTACTTAATTATTATGTTAAGACATTTATAGTCTATACTAATAGATCCAACATATACCCTTGCATTATGCACCACTCGATCTGACCTCCCCCCCTCCAATGTCCCCCTCCTCCCTCCTTCATCTTGAACCACAGTTGTGATCTATTCTTCATATGAAAGTGTGAATGATTGTAAATTGGTTTCATAATAGTACTGAGTACATTGGATATTTTTTCTTCCATTCTTGAGATGCTTTACTAAGTTAGATATGTTCCAGTTCCATCCATGTAAACGTAAAAGAGGTAAAGTCTCCATCTTTTTTAAGGCTGCATAGTATTCCACGGTATACATATACCACAATTTATTAATCCATTCATGGGTCAGTGGGCACTTTGGCTTCTTCCAAGACTTGGCTATTATGAATTGAGCTGCAATGAACAATCTGGTGCAAAAACCTTTGTTATAAAGTGATTTTTGGTCTTTTGGATATACACCCAGTAGAGGAATTGCAGGATCGAATGTCAGGCCTATTTTTAGATCCCTGAGTATTCTCCATATTTCTTTCTAAAAGGTACAGATTAACTTGCATTCCCACCAGCAGTGCAGAAGTGTTCCCTTTTCTCCACATCCATGCCAACATCTGTAGTTTTGGGATTTTGTTATGTGAGCCACTCTTACTGGAGTTAGATAATATCTCAAAGTGGTTTGGATTTGCATTTCTCTGATGATTAAACATTATGAGCATTTTTTCATGTGTCTGTAGGCCATGCACCTATCTTCTTCAGAGACACTTCTGTTCAAGTCCCTTGCCCACAATGAAATGGGATTACTTGTTCTTTTCTTATTAATAAGTTTGAGTTCTATGTAGATTCTGGTTAGCAAACCTTTGTCAGGAGCATAACCTGAAACTATCCTCTCCCATTCTGAGGGCTGTCTGCTTGCTTTACTTACTGTGTTCTTGGGTGTGCAGAAATTTTTTAGTTTGATCAGATCCTAGTAATGTATTTTTGGTGTTGCTTCAATTGCCCAGGGGGTCCTCCTCATAAAGTATTCTCCCAGGCCAATTTCTTCAAGTGTTTCTCCTGCACTCTGTCCAAGAATCTTAATAGTTTCATATCTTAAGTTTAAATCTTTTATCTAGTGAGAGTAATTTTTTGTTAATGATGAAAGGTATGGGTCTAGTTTCAGTCTTCCACAAGTTGTGCAGGATAATATTTAGAAATAAACATTTCCTACATCAAGCACACAAAATGAACTCAGTGTGAGTTTAAAATGACTTGCTTTTCTTCCAGAGGATTAAGGGACCTGAACCCCCCTGGGATACACGCAGAGTTGGCTTCCCTGGAGTTAAGTCCATAACCCATTTCTCTGAAGCTGTACACCCCGTGAAGCCTGAGATCAAAGGGCATGCCACCCTTCCTCAGAGATACGGGCCAGAGGGTTGACATATGTTAACAACATATTGTCAGAGATCTATAGGTGCTCTATATATATAGGTGCCCTGAGGAGAAGACACAGTCATTACTTCATACTGAGTAAACTGAGTGAATGCTAGAAGATATTCTTCCATTAAAACTGCTCCCCTGTGGCTACTTTCTTCTTTATGATTTTGTTTACACAACTGCCCAGAGATTAGTCAGTGTTTAGAAGAAGTTGTTTACTGCAAAAGTGATTATGTTGATGTGGTAACAGGATATTTCCTTTTTAGTTGAT
>CAUYPK010119105.1:0-32457 GCA_963574355.1 Loris lydekkerianus
ATAAGGACTAGAAACAAAAACCTTGTAAAGAATGAACGAACATAAATACATTCAGAAAAGAAATCAGAGAATTGCTGCATCAAAATATTAAGCAATAATAATAAAGACAAATGCAAAGAAAATAACATTCACATTGTCAAATAAGAGTGTGTCTATTATAGAGTGCTTTGACTCTGAGATTCAGTATTTCTTCTCTTTCTATTGTCTATAAGATTTGGCATGATCTGTTTTTTGAAATTATCTTTTACTTTTATTTATAAATATTAGTTGTCTATTTTTTGAGACTTAAAAAAATAAAAATAAAAAAAAGGAGTTAACTGATGACTCCATACTGAGTTCCTTACTTTTCTACTCCCTGCCCTAAGAAACATTAACTTCTTCCCCTCTACTTCTACCACTCAATACTCAAACATTTACTTGAAGAAATAACTAAATGCTTGGATTTACTTGCATTTACTTTTATTTTGCTTCAGAAATTAAAACTGAATAATCATTAACCATTAGGCTATACTTTAACAACTCTAAATATTAACGTAAGTGTACAGTTTTAAGAGTATATCATAATGTATAAAAATTGTTCTCTATCCTATCACATAAAATTTCACTACATATTCTATCACCAAAAATATTTTAAAGTATTGGAAGATGTTCCTAAGTATGTCAACTTTGTACACCACATGTACAAATAATAATCTGTGTATTAAAGTAAGGCTATTGCCTTTATGAGGGTTTTATTGATTGATTCTCTCAGGGTTATTTTATTTCCAACTTTTCACTATTGTTTAAGATGTGCGCTTAATTGAAATGATAGCACCATTATCTGCAGCTTGAGTTTAACGCTGCTTTACTATCATAGGTTAGCACCTTGGGTTTGTTAATATGCTATGTCATTGTTATTTCTGTAGCTATTGCTGTCATTTGCTTATAGTCATAGAGAAAGGGAAGAGAGTGCCCTAACATTTCATGATTGGCAAATGGGCAAATACTATGCAACTTATTATTTATTATTATTATTAATGGTGAGGATATCCCAAATTAATTTTTGCTTCTAGGTTATCGCTTGTAGCCCTTAATTTATTTCCTTTTTTGGTAGGGAGAGAAAAGTAAAGACGCCCCTTCATGGGATCCTGTTGGCCTGAAATTCCTAGAGCGGAACACTCAGAGGGACTCTCATTGCCACCTTTCCAACAGCCCTCGGGCAATCGAGCACGCCTATCAGTATGGAGGAACAGCCAACAGCCGCCAAGAATTTGAACACTTAAAAGGAGATTTCGGTGAAAAGTAAATTAACACCCCACGCTTCTAGAAAATTAATTTTACTCCCTCCTTGTCTGCCAGATGTTATCTTTTTTCCTATCATCTTTCCTATCTGTGCCTACTTAACCCTATTATTTTATCGTCAAAATCAATAGTACATGATTTATGCTTTCCAATAAATTATATTCTCTGTGACTTTCTCCTTCAAATGTAAGGTGAATAAAATAGCATTGTCCCAGGAGTTTGCTATGTTTGATTAAAAAGAAAAGACAATTGAGGAAAGGAAGCTGGAACAAGTTTCTAATGACCAATTATCTACCTTGCTATTATCTTCCCTTCCCCATACAAATTGCTCCCAGATTGTGAGTGGGAATGCATTCTAAATGCTGGGAGGTTAATAAGGAAAGTCTCTGAAATACAATTATGCTTGTATGTATTGCCTTCCAGCTGTCTCTCAAACCCCGTCACCTCTTCTTGGTATTTCACGAATCTCCAGGTTATTTAATATGACTGGAGATCCATTTTCATAGTTTTAGCTCTCAACTACTTTTATATAGGTTTGAGGATATTTGTTATTATTGTTGTTTTGCAGGGGTCCTCAAACTACGGCCTGTGGGCCACATGAGGCAGTGTGATTGTATTTGTTCACGTTTTTTTTTTTTACTTCAAAATAAGATATGTGCAGTGTGCATAGGAATTTGTTCATAGCTTTTTTTTTTTAAACTATTGTCCAGCCCCCCAGCGGTCTGAGGGGCAGTGAACTGGCCCACTGTTTAAAAAGTCTGAGGACCCCTGTCAAGGTCTCAGTCTATCACCTTTGTTGCAACTCCTGGGCTCAAGCAATCCTCCCACCTCAGCCTCCTGAGCAGCTAGAACTACAAGCACGTGCCACGGCACACAGCTAATTTTTTAATTTTTTTTTTTTTTTTGTGGAGACAGAGATCTTCCTATGTTGCTGAGGCTGGTCTAGAACTTCTGGCTTCAAGTGCTTCTCCAGCCATGGCCTCCCCAAGTGCTAGGATTACAGTGGTGAGCCACTGCACTTGGCCCGGGTTCATGTAACTCTTTCAAACATTCATACAAGCAATGCATTCAATAAAAAACCTCTATTGCCTTCTAATTTTCTACTTCCCTACTAGGCAGAATCAGTATTTTGTATTTGTCAGGAAGAATTTAATCAAACTAGAAGTTAACCTAATGAAGGTTAACTTTATCCATAGCCTAGAGCTAAATTTCTAGAAAGTTTTGTTTAATTTCTACACACTTAGGTGGCTGCTTCTAACATGTTTTTAATGAGTGATATCCACTGATGAATTTTTACTGGGCTAAAAATTTAATCTGTATTTTAGATAATACACAAATAATATTATTTCTATGCAAATTTACATATGCATACTAATTATGCACTAGTATTTTATCTACATGGATAAGCTTCCCTAATAGATACATTTACAAAATTGCAACCATATTTTCAAAGTGAGACATAGTAAGATCCCTAACTGAAACACTTCCTTAAATTTGGAATACATCTTTATTGTATATGGAGTAGAAATACATTTTTGAACTATTCATGTTTACCCAATATTCATTAACAACACTAAAGGAATAATTAGAAATAATGCTGCTTGGGATTAGGTAGAATGGCTGCTTATTTATTCTCCCTTACACGGTGTTACTTTGAGAAGTTGGAGATTATCCTTAGTCTCATTTTATATTTGGTAAGCTTTTGTTTTTCATTTCCCAGATCTCAGTTTTCCATTCGTCTGAAAACTCGTTCCTCCCATGGCATGATTTTCTATGTCTCAGATCAAGAAGAGAATGACTTCATGACTCTGTTTTTGGCCCACGGCCGCTTGGTTTTCATGTTTAATGTGGACCACAAGAAACTGAAGATTAGAAGCCAGGAGAAATACAATGATGGATCATGGCACGATGTAAGTTGAAGGCAGAGAATAGCATTACTGGCAAATCTCTACTGTTATCAAATGGATGGACCCTAATGCCCCACCACTGATCTCTTCAGAAATAGCCATTATAAAGTTCTGCTGCGGTACACTCAGAGTTCAGTTTCAAAAACTTCTATTAATTCCTGACAAAAATTTTGAAACAAACTATTTGAAGAGACAAAGGCTAAGTGTATTTATTTTAACCAAAGATTAACAGCCAATGTAACTGAAGTTTGGTTTCTATTGGTTTTCGGTTAACTTTTCCCCACTGTTTATAGGTTCTTAATTTTTAACAATTATTACTGAGAGTCTTTTATAGGCTAAGCTGTGGAAGACACAAAGTGAAAAATAAATCAGGAAGACAGGATATCTGTCCCAGGGGGAGCACATAAATATTGGCAGAAATCAGTGGGTAGTAATGACAAGAGTAAGCAATGCAAGGTGCATTATCAATTAACTGCAAGTTTGAGAACATGTGGGCTGGTAAACTGGGAAGAACTTTACAGAGAACTTGGCTTTTAGCTGTATTCAGAAATTAAGGCTATAGATTTAAATCATTCTATCTAAAAGTCAGAAAATATACGGATCATTTCCTTTAATACAAGAAGTGGTAAAGTGAAGGTAAGCAGGAAAAAGTACACCTATGTTTGCAAAGCAAGGAGGCCTGGAGACAATAAAGGGATGCACTGCACAACAAAACAGAATCCATAAGGGATAGTTTCTGTCGTTCTAAAAACCAGAATGCCAGAAACCCCTCCCAAACAAAGGAAGAAACAAACTCTTGACCTTCAGAGAAGAGACTACTTTTTAAAGTAAACTCTTAGTCATTTATATTCTACACCTAGTAAATTTTACATATAAATGACTTAACACAATAACTAAGAAAATGCCGTGACAGCTATGTTGACCAGTTTGATGAAAGCATTTCAAATTGTATGTAAAACCAGCACATTGTGCCCCATGATTGCATTAATGTACACAGCTACGATTTAATTAAAAAAAAAAAAAAAAAAGTAAACTCTCTGCAGATTTCCCACAGCGCTGCAGTAGCAGAGTTGGAAGGAGGGGCAATGCAGCCTTTTCTGCAAGTTTAGTATGTACCCAAGACAAGCTGTTGTCCTTCTCTGCATTCAGGTGATATTTATTCGAGAAAAGAGCAGCGGCCGACTGGTAATAGATGGTCTTCGAGTCCTAGAAGAAAGTCTTCCTTCTACTGCAACTACCTGGAAAATCAAGGGTCCCATTTATTTGGGAGGTGTGGCTCCGGGAAGGGCTGTGAAAAATGTCCAGGTAAGCTGGCACAGACACTGATCTTTAGGCGTGAAAGATCACTTGAGACCCTCATTTTGCAGAATGGGAAACTGGCAAGAGTAAATTGGTAGTTTGTCTGGAGATGGAATATCAAAGTGAATATTGTCCTAAGGGCTGTCTGCCCTGTCACATTACAAATTCAGGAATGATCTGTTTGATTCTAAAGTACATGTGAGATGAAAAAAGTTTCAGAGATAAAAATGATCATGAAAATGTATCTCTGTGGAATCTTACTTGTTTAGCGAGTACCCTTTACTCTTACTGTAAAGAGATACCAAAAAAGAAAGCAAGTCTTTCCATATTATTGAGTGAAAGAAATGTGCTAGGTTATTATGTAAACTGTGATCCCATTTTTGCTTCCTACACACAGACACAGATTGTAAATGTGTACAGAAATGCAGTTACCCTGGGGATAAGTGAGAATATAGTATAATACATGTTATTTATGTAATATGAAAATTAAAAATATTGCACCTTTCAAAAATATTTAGTAGCAAAGGAAGGGTATCAAAGAATTTGATTAAGTTTTTCTTAACATAAATTAGTATTGCCTTTAGCATTAAGTGTTAAATAATACATCTCTAAGATCCATTAATATGTGCAGATAAAGCAAAAAAGTTTATATTATAATTATATTTTAAATAAGCAGTCCCAATTTCATATCAACCTCTTTAAAAATTTTCTACATACAGGCTCAGTGCCCGTAGCTCAGTGAGTAGGGTGCAGGCCACATACACCAAAGCTGGCAGGTTCGAGCCCAGCCCAGGCCTGCTAAACAACAATGACAACTGCAACCAAAAAATAGCCGGGCATTGTGGCGGGCACCTATAGTCCCAGCTAGTTGGGAAGCAGAGGTAAGAGAATCGTTAAGCCCAAGAGTTTGAGATTGCTGTGAGCTGTGACATCATCGCACTCTACGGAGGGTGACATAGTGAGACTGTCTCAAAAAAAAAAAAAAAAAGATTTCTAAATGCAATTTGAAATCAGTGGCATAAAATGGACCAAGTTTCATGGCCAATGGTAGAATAAATTCTCAACCACAGAGACAGTCTGCTGCTTATTTAGCTATGGGAGATTTAAGTTAAAAACTTTGCTAGCTTTTATCAGCATTAGGTGGTCTTGGGCATAGCCATCTTTCTTGAAGGAAAAGAAACTAGAATACTTCTAATGCTCAATTTGAAAACCATAGCTGCAATTTAGTGTGTCAAGTTGTTACATAAAAATTTCCATAGTTTAATTACAACAGGTTGACATTATCAAGTAAAAAATTCCAGCTTCAAGAACTAGTAAGCAGCTACCTGGAAAAGTATTGATCATTCAGATAGCTAAAATAAACAAGACAAGGAATTACTTGGTTTCTCTCAAAATTCAAACCCCCACACTTCGCTTCCCCTTGGTGCATGTGTTGAGAAAATGGATTTTAAGACATGTCTTCTTCTCTCAGATTAATTCCGTCTACAGTTTCAGTGGCTGTCTCGGCAATCTCCAGCTCAATGGGGCCTCCATCACCTCTGCTTCCCAGACATTTAGTGTGACTCCTTGTTTCGAAGGTCCGATGGAGACAGGAACTTACTTCTCAACAGAGGGAGGATATGTGGTTCTAGGTAACAAGTTATATTAAAAACACGACTTATGAAATGTTTCTTTCCTGGATGTGATGAGCAAGCAATATCTGGCCCTGAGTAAAAAAATTGAGAATGTCAAACTCAGTCCTAGAAGATGACCTTTTTCCACAAGGGCCACCTTTCCCCCCTCCCATCCCTGGACACCTCCCTGTTTGCTGACCCCGACCAGAGCTTCTCCACAGCTGCCAGACTTCTCAAAGCAGACCATCCATCTCAGCTCCTTCAGAACTGCCTATGCTGCTCCCCTAGGTCTTGCTCTGTCCCCTCTTGTATGAACCATTATCTCTGTAAAGGAAGTTCCACTTCTTCCCCCCAACAGCAGACAACAGCAGACAATACTATCCGTCGGAAGTTTTATTTCTGGATTTTTATTCCCCTCCATCATTACTCTCTCATTCATTCAACAGTTTTTATGGCATGCCTCTTAGATGAATGGACTATAATTCCAAAATTAAAAGATATCCTGGCAGACTATACACAAACATCATCATTCAATCCGTTCCAACATTCTATAGAGCAAGCCTTGGGTGTGAAGAAGGCACCAGAATGAGGATAGCAAAGGCGTATAAAATCACATGTTCCCTGCCCTCAAGACACTTCGGTGCTCAGTGCAGACCCTGAATAATGAAATGGAATGCAGCCAAGTATCCTTTTGTAAGCCACCACCATGTCTAATAGGGTAACTAGAGGTAGTATTTCCTCCCTTTGGCTCATGATTTCATTCTCCTTCTCTGCCCCCCCCCCCTTCTTCCTACTAAAACACCTACATTCACATTTTTCAGTCTTTCATTGAATTTCAGTGATAAGAATGCTACAGGTTTGGACAGCTTGAAGTGCATAGCAACCTGCTCAATTTGCGCTATGCCAATAACACTATGCTATTAATGTTAACTAATAGCAGGAAAAATTAAAAAGGGATTTACAGGGAGACATGTCACATGAACATTATTAAGATGCCCAGGTTTGCCATAAGTTCTTGGAGTGAACACATCTATTCTTAATAAGAACTTTTGGGAATCACCCCGATTTCAGCTGCTCTCACTTCCTGTCTTCTCTGAAATGCTCTGTAGCACTGGCACCAGGTTTTTGCTTAAGAATTATTTTTAAAAACATGTCTGACCAAGTCTGCTCCTATGCTCAGTGACTACACAATTAAGTCTCACTTCCACTGGGGCCCTTCCGAATGTGGCTCCCCACTCACCTCATTCTCTCCTGGACTGCAAAGACAGTCCAGCCCCACTGGCCTGCACCATGCTCTCCAAGCATTCCAGCTTCTGCACGTGTGTTCAAGCTACTTCCTCTGCCCAGATTGCCCTGTCCTCCTCATAGGGACATATTAGATGGTGCTGCTTTTTGGAGTTAACTTATTCTTTTCTGAACTCTCATAACACATAGAGTATTTTTAGCCATCATTCCCAGCCTCATGCCCCATGCATGACAGGAGTGATGTTAGTTATCCCTAGTACCTAACAGAGCTTTCCACAGTGAATTTGATATGGAAAAGTCACTTTCTACTTATCTGTTGAAAAATGCTTCAAACATTCAAAAGCAAATACAAAAATATATAATTACATAATCACACCATAGTTACAAAATGTATCTTGCTGTTCTTGAGAGTTTATAGGATTTCTCTCCACAGATGAATCTTTCAATATTGGATTAAAGTTTGAAATTGCATTTGAAGTCCGTCCTAGAAGCAGTTCCGGAACCCTTGTCCATGGCCACAGTGTCAATGGGGAGTACCTAAATGTTCACATGAAAAATGGGCAGGTAGCGTCTTGAAATTTTTTTGTCAATTTGTCTCATCTAACCTTGGATTCCTGGTCTGAAGCACCTTTATCTCACAGGATTATATCATCAATCTTTCCTAACTGGAAAAAAAAAACAAAAAAATAAGGAAGCTGCAAGGTGGAATTTAAATGCAGGCAATATTTAGATTCGGATTCATGCTTTAGAGCTGATTTGATTAGAACAAAGAGTCGTTAAAAAATAACAAATTAACCCAAAAAAGTCACTGATAACAACATAAAGAGTTTTAACAAAAGAATTAGAAGAAAACTTTTCACCAAATGGAAGAAGCAACCATATCCAATTATGAAAAACAGTAAACACTAAAACACCTTTCCAAACCTATTTGTATATCTGATATAAGTACACCAGATGTTTACACATATATATTTATATATTACAATTTATTCTCAATAGCTAGACATAAAAACTTCTGCTATAACTACCGTTTCATCCCAAAGTATCACTAAAGAATATCTATGGAGGTATTCAAATAAATATTTAGGAAAAAGAGTACCCTAACTTAAAATAATGGATTTTATTAGGGTTCTAGTATATTCTATCAAACTATTTATATAAACAATAAAAGTTATCCTTAGGTGGTGCTTACCATGTGTGAGGTTTCTGTGGATTGGGTCATTCAATCCTCCCATCATCTGCATGATGTAGGTAATACTATCACCCTCCTTTTACAAATGAGAAAACAGAGGCGGAGAGTAAGATACACAGGAGCCTGGCAGTCCGCCTTCAAAATCCCTGCTCTTCACCAGTGCTTTACCCTTGGTGTAGCACACTCCATCTTTAGAAACTAAAGGAATTCATTGTTTTCTTATTGTCCCTCTCTTCCTATTTTCTCTCTTGTGTGGTTATTTTCTCTCCCAGGAGCAACCCCAGTGTAAGCGATAGCCTTCCAAAGAGTGACACCTTGTGTTCAAATTGCAAATTGTGTACTGCTTCGCTGGTAAATTATTTAAGAAATTTAGTTTTATCACAATAAGGGGAAACAAAACTAAATTATATAACATGTCCTGGCTTTTGCAGGTCATAGTGAAAGTCAATAATGGCATCAGAGACTTTTCCACCTCAGTAACACCCAAACAGAGTCTCTGTGACGGCAGATGGCACAGAATTACAGGTAAGAAAAGCTGCGTGAACTGGGTCTCCTTTACAAAGGTGAGCCTGCACACCCACCTGTGGGATGATGACCTGGAAGAAATTAGACTCTGACAGGTGATAGATTAAAGTCTAAAAGTAGCCAAAAAAAAACAGAATCAGGGGTTATTTTACTAAAACATGTACATTGAACCTGCATGTAATTTGAAAATATGAATGCTGCCAAAATAATGATGGGAAATGGTTTAAATAATACATAACTTATAGAGTAAAAAGGTAATACAAGAGTAAAGCATTCTCCCTTTCAAAGGAAAATGTTACAGTGACTATTTGGTTAAACGTTGTTAGACATCACTGATGTTTTCAATGTTTTCAAGAGACAGTGTGGGCTCTTATTGTGGAATAAATAAAAGCCATTGCTGTGATGTTAGTCTCTTTCATGTGAACAGTCATCCCTTCACTGCCACTTATGACCAATCTTTTCCCTGTATTTCAGTTATTAGAGATTCAAATGTGGTTCAGCTGGATGTAGACTCTGAAGTGAATCATGTGGTTGGACCCCTGAATCCAAAACCAGTTGATCACAGGGAGCCTGTGTTTGTTGGAGGTGTTCCAGGTAAATGTTGTTTTTGTGTTTTTGTTTTTTGAGACAGAGTCTCACTTTGTCGCCCTCGGTACAGTGCCATGGAGTCATAGCTCACAGCAACTTCAAACTCTTAGGCTCAAGTGATCCTCTTGCCTCAGCCTCCCAAGAGCTAGGACTACAGGCGCCCACCATAACACCTGGCTATTTTTAGAGGAGGGGTCTCACTCTTGCTCAGGCTGGTCTCAAACCTGTGAGCTCAGGCAATCCACTCACCCCAGCCTCTCAGAGTGCTAGGATTACAGGCATGAGCCACCGTGCCTGGCCATAAATGTTGTTTAAAAAGGAAAAGTTTTCAAATCCAAAAAACAGTAAGTTCTCATAATTATTATTATAGTACTAAGAATTGAGCCATGTATTCTCATAATTCACCTAATAACTCAAAAGATTTTATATAGTGTCCTTTAATAGGAAAAAGTGTGACAAAGTGACACTTGAGAAGTAGCTGCAGCATTCTAACCAGTAGGTATTACACTCCCTTGACACATTTGCTTATTTTTTAAATCTCTTTTCCCTTTATTTACTACACATGTGCACAGTGAAACATATGCTCTAGTTTACTTATAACTCAAAGAAAACTCATTTACTAACACCACTTTAGGATCTGAGAAATTTGGAGGATTAAGTTTGCTGATAATTCCTCTCTTCCTTAGCAGGAAGGACTGTGTAGTTCTCCCTGTCCACAATGAGTTTGAATCACAAAAACAGCTGCAGACCCTAAGTTCTGTTGTGTTTATGTAATAACATTACCTAAGAGAGGTTCCCAGCTGCAATCCTGTAAACATCATCAGTAACCACAGCTACCATCTGCCAAGAATGATAGGCATATAATCCAGACGGTGATAGGAAGATACTTATGGATACCCCTTCCCCCAACTGTTTTAAACTTCTGAAGAAAGGATCTCATCCTTGTGTTGAATACATTTGTTTTTACATATTTCACTAACTTGGAAAAGCTGAATTCTGTAGCTGGAGCGAGGGATATAAGAATTAGGTAACCAAGCTTTTCTATCTGGAATTTGGTGGGGAATTTGTATTGACATATCATAGTTGTACATATTTGGGGTATACATATAGTATTTTGATACCTGTATAAAATGTTTAATCAGGGTAATTGGGATATTTATTGCCTCAAATATTAATTTTTCTTTGTGTTGGGGACATTACAATTCTTCTCTTCTGGTTATACACAAAATAAATTATTATTAACTATAATTTTCCTACTGTACTATCCAATACTGGAACTTCTATCTAACCATATTTTTGTACCCATTAACCAACTTTTCTTCATCACCCCTTTCCCCTTCCCTTCTCAGCCTCTGGTAATCACCAATCTCCTTTTTACTTCCATGAAATCCACCTTTCCAGCTATTTTAAAGGTGTGATATTTGTCTTTCTATACCTGGCCTGGTGGAGATTTTAATAATCTTCTAACTAGATTATGTTAGACTGACTCATGTAAAGGCAGACAAAGTTTTCAGAGTGAGAAAACACAGACAAAATTAAGCATCTGGGCTGAGTGCAGTGGCTCATACCTGTACTCCTAGCACTTTGGGAGGCTGAGCTGGGAGGAACACTTGAAACCATAAGTTCAAGATCAGCCTGAGGGAAAGGAGAGACCATCTCTACAAAAAAAATAGAAAAATTAGCCAGGCAGGAATGGTGCATGACTGTAGTCCCAGGTACTCATGATGCCGAGACAGGAAGATTGCTTGAACCCAGGAGTTTGAGGTTGCTGTGAGCTATGATGACTCTACTGCACTCTAACCCAGGGGATAGAGCAAGACTCACAAAAAGAAAAAAGAAAAAAAAAAAAATTAAACATCTAACATTGGGTACTCCCCAAATTGTAACAACTAAGTGCTCTTCTAATTTGTGTGAATTTTTCAAATGCTAGTATTGACAGTGATGGTAACTGAGTGTTGAGATAAATTTTTGAGACCCTCAAAAAGCAATTTTTTTCCTCTCCTTTACTTCCTCCATCCATTCACATCTCCATTCTCCAGTCCTCCCCTCCTACTCCTGGCATTAGTTTCAAAAGGATCCTGGCAAAGGTTACCAGTGCATTTCATATAGGTACAGTATGGAAAATGTCACCCATTAATTCTGACATTTCTGCATACTGCTTCCTTTCTGGAAATTGCAACATAGTTTAAGATATTTCACAGGTCCCCAAGGGCCCAGACAGTCAAATTCAGCATCCTATGCAAGGCTCTTGATCCCCACCTCCTCCTTGCCCAGCCTCTGGGGTCTCCCTGTGCCTTCTGGGACTGTAGTTCCCTAAACATTCTGTGATGCTCTGTTTGCTCCAGGCTTTGCACTAGGGCATAGGGCTCGATTTCCAGGAAATGTTCTTCCTTTCCTTCCCTAGTACTTTTTAAAGGAACAACTTCTCCCACTTCTCCCCACCTAACTCCTTATTGGCCTTTGGAACTAAGCTCAGACTTCTACTTACACTCACACCCATTCTCCCTACAATGTGTAGGTGAAGTACTATTGTAGCACTCAGCACAAAATACTGTCAAAGTAAATAGTATCCTCCTTGCTGGAAGGGAATATAACTCCATTCAACATACAACATGGATTGTCTGTTGAGCTCTGTGTAGGGCCCAGGAGATGGACGAAAGTGCATGGCTGTCCCTCCTGGAAGCTACAGCACGTGTTCTTCACTCTGCACCCAGATTCTTACTACATCATTAAAGCAAATACTTCTTCTTGGCTTTTGTTTGTTTTTACATTCTGATTCTGGCCTCACACACTGCCATGTTGTAGCAACTCACTACAAGAGTTGTTAAGCTCCACAGACTGGAGGAGCAAAACGTGCCTGAACCCAGCTTCAGGCTGCCTGAGACACATAAGGAATAGCAAACCTCAACTAATGAGCCAGCACACAGGAACGAGCAGACCAGGGGGCCTAACCACCAGCCCACTGTACCACTGCAGCTTTTTTTTCTCTTTTTGCAGTTTTCCGCCAGGGCCGGGTTTGAACCTGCCAACTCCAGTATATGGGGCTGGCACCCTACTCCTTTGAGCCACAGGCACCGCCCACCACTGCAGCTTTTAATTCCATCAAGGATCATACCAGCAAGCCCAGAACAAAAGCAATTATAATTTAAGCTGAATGTATATAATTAATTATGTCATTTTGAGCTGTTCAAGAATAATTCCACTAAAATCACATCAGAAACAATGTGATGGCTAGGAAAGGATCTGAGCCATCAAAAAAATACCCCATATGCACTGAATTCTCTTGGAATCTTTGCTGGTTCTCTTGTATCACTCAGAAGATGTGCTTTCGATCATTCAGAACCCTAGTGACTCATTATTTCTATCAATAAAAAGCTAACGCATAAAACTCATAGAACCACACACAAAAACCCAACGTTAGTGTATGACAATTTTAAAATCAAAATTAAAAATTGAAGAAATTTTAAGTTAATGTTACCCGCACGTGAATCTAACTATTCCCCATTCCCCTACTGAAAAAAATCCTGCATTATTCTGTATATAGTCAAGCCTTCAACCTGGGTAACATTCTCTTAAAATAATGCATTGATTTTATTAACCAAATCTTCAGGATCCTAGGACACCTTACTGTCACTACCTACTCATAAAATTGGTGAATTATGCAGACATAATTGCTATATGAATTATTACCTCCAGATGATTTCCCCCATGAACCAAAGGGTGGCAAGCTTGGGCAGAATGTAAACCTATGTTCTAAATCTGGTCTCCAGCATAAACAGAAGCATTAGATGTTTCTACCCCCATAATCTTTCCCGATCACTCATTTTTTATTCTGACACGGTACACTGAGCAGGCTTGAGGAATATATATTGTCATACTAATCTTAAGACAATAAAGGAAATTGATCTTTCAGGCCCCTTCCAAATCTAAAGCTTTATGATTATCATTCTAAATGAAAAGCTATTTCCATGATTTATTTCCAGTACATAGATAGCTTCAGCATATTCTTACTCTATTGCTTAGAAACTTATTACAGCTACTTGCTGATGTTTAATTTGCTGTCCTGTTTTATGTTCTTTCTTGAGTTACTGATTTCTAAGTATTTTCCATCCTTTATCTGCTACTGCTCACATAGCCGTTTGTACATAATAATAAGCTTTGATTAAACGGAATTTAATTGTATGATATTTCTAGCTTTCTAAATTGTTTCCCATTGTATAGCTCCTATCATCCTAACACATTTAATTGTAAGCATGCAATTAATAAGCATAAGGCTTCTTCTAGATCTCTAATTAAGATAAGGGGAGAACGTTCTGCTGGCATACCACAGAGCACCTGCACTCACACAAAGATTATTGAGCTAGTGATCGTTATCCTATTTATAGCTCTTAAACCCTCAGCTCAGAAATATTAAAGTTTATTTGAATTCATTATTTTCTCATTATATTGTGTGAACTGGGCAAAAATGTGGAGGCTTAAGGGTAAAAGGTAATGAATTAAACAGAAACATTAACCAAGTCCAAAAATAGTGTGGAAGCTAAAATTGCTTTCCCCCTTCTTAGCGAAGCACACAATATAACTGCGGCCCAAGTGAAAATTCACTGCTTAGGCTTTACATGTAAGTGGTAAACTTCATCCTGGGAAGAGCCCTTCAATGCCCAGAAATTTGGCCATAGAAAACATGGCAAAATTAAATTTTAATTAAAATTACCACATGTTCATATTACTTCAAAAACAAATAATGTTCCAGAGAAATGAGTCAATTACAACTATATTCCATGTTTGACATGTAAATCATCTTCATGTGAGCAATTATTATATATCTTTTTATCCAGAACTAATATTTGGGCTCGGAATGCTCCAATAGAATGTTATCGTTGCCATTATTGTGTGTTTTATAGGAACCATCAAGGACATCACAGCAAAGGCAGTAGGACAAAATGATAAAATTCAGTTTAAAAGCATTAAAGTCTCTTCATTGAATTGCAATCTTTATTTTTATAACACTCTCTTTTCAGAGTCTCTACTGACACCACGCTTGGCCCCCAGCAAACCCTTCACAGGCTGCATCCGCCACTTTGTAATTGACGGGCGCCCAGTGAGCTTCAGTAAAGCAGCCCTGGTCAGCGGCGCAGTGAGCATCAACTCCTGTCCAGCAGCCTGACGCAACAGAACACAGCTACCCAACTACAAAGTTCTTTAGAGCACTGAGATAAACACAAAGTCAGCCAAGAAGAACAGCAACTCTTCTGCTGGAAGCATTCCTCTAGTTACCAGGACTGCAGTGAATCATCAGGGACTGTATGCTCTTATTTTCCATCTGGATTCTTACCTTGGATACAAAATGTCTACAATAGACAATAATCTAAGGAGTGGTAAACTTACTTGTATTGAAAGCACACACTTTCTATTGGTGAAATTACTGTTCCTGTTTCTAATAAAATAGAAGGGATTCTAAATAAACACTGGCACACATTTTTAAAGAGCGGCTAGATTCATCTTTCCAGGAAGATAATGTTCAATATATACCAAAATATCTTTTTCCTAAGCTACCTTTTTTTTATCTTGAAAAGATTTACTAATTTACATATAATATAAAATTAGATAATAGATATTTTAGTACTTTTGTCTGGTTTATCAGTATAACAAGAATATCTTAGGTCTATAGCAGCAACTATTGAGGTTTAAGAAAGTACATTTCTAACAGTTTACTAGAAAATGGTAGTATAATTTAACTTTTTCTAGACAAGAAAAAAATATAAACAAACTACTTTTTATCCTGCCTTATCACCTTAAAAGAAAAATAAAATTGTACATAAGAGGAGGCTCCAGTAGAATATTATCACTGCCATTATTGTGTGTTTTATAGGAATCATCAAGGACATCACAGGAAAGACAGTAGCACAAAATTATAAAATTCAATTTAAAAGCATTAAAGTCTTTTTATTGAAAGTCTGTTCCCCACATACCTGCAACACCAGTCTTATTTCTAAAATTTTATAATTTTTCCAAGTAGCTATATTAATAAAGTCTAGAATATTAAAATATAGAATTATACATGAAAATATAATTACACAAGAAAAGACAATCAACTCAGAAGACAGAATGAGAGAAAGCAGCCCTAATATCAGCAGGATTGAAGATACATAAAACAAATTGATTTCTGAAGGGAGGGGGGTATAAAATATTTTGAGAAACTACTGAAAGGAATGAAACAATCTCTTACCTTGAAAAGATATGCATACTTCCCTATATTCTGGTACATAGATAATGATAATGATTGAAGAAATCACTGAAAATAGCTAATGTTTGTACAGAACTTACTAAGTGCCGGCCACCATGATGAGCTGAAGGTGATTATTATTTGTCACACTAACCCCATGATGTAACATTTACAGCTCAGGTAAATGGCCTGCTGTCATTCAGCACTGGAAACAAGACTGCCAGCCTCCAGGGGCAGCATGACTGTGCCCTTGCCCCCCTGCCTTTGAAGATGGTTTGTCTTCAAGTCAACCAGAGTAGAGAGGTACCATTACAGAGTGATTTTCTCACTGAGAAAACAAAGAGGGCATTTGCCAAGACTCAACTAAAAAGGCAGAGGAAATCAGTTCAGCCAATTGCCAATATAAAAGAACACCCTGAAAGGCCAGAATTTCCAAAGAAGCTGGAAATGTGAAATTCAGGTGGCTTTATTTATCTTTTTATTTTTAATTTTTTAGAGACAAAGGCTCACTTTGTCGCCCTCGGTTGAGTGCTGTGGCATCGCAGCTCACAGCAACCTCCAAATCCAGGGCTTAAGTGATTCTCTTGCCTCAGCCTTCTGAGTAGCTGGGACTACAGGTGATCGCCACAACACCCAGCTAAATTTTTGTTGCAATTTGCAAAGGGCTGGGTTCAAACCCACCACCCATGGTATATGGGGCTGGTGCCCTACCCATTGAGCCATAGGTGCCACCCAATTCAGGTGGCTTTAAATGGCCTGATTGTTCAGTTGGGAATTAAAACAACAGGACCACAAAGGGAAAACGTTGTGCAGACCAAACAAAACTTTACAAAAACCATATACAGCTCTGGGCTAAAAGACTTTAAATCAAAGAGTCTGGGGTCTTAACTGAAACAGCGCTTAAAACACTAAACCCTTATGATAATGCCTCCATCAGACCCAAACAGGTGGAAGGGCTCTGAAATAATCTATTGTTTTCTTTTCTAAAAGATTCTCCTGAGGCCATTCTATCCCCTCATCCTCAGCAGTTGCACAAAGTAAACTAAAGCAGCCAACTTGAAGACCCTTTCTGGATCTCCAATAGCACCAGCAGTCACTCACAGATTTCACATTTGTGCAAACTAAAACCAACCATAGGTCAGAAGCAATGGTTCACATCTGTAATCCTAGCACTCTGAGAGGCCAAGGTGGGAAGACGCCTTAAACTCAGGAGTTAGAGACTAGCCTGAGCAAGAGGGAGCCCCCATCTCAACTAAAAATAGAAAAATTGACCAGATATCATGATGGGCACCTATAGTCATAGCTATTCAGGAGACTAAGGCAGGAGGATCGCTTGAGTCCAGGAGTTCAAATTTGCTGTGAGCTAGGTTGACACCCTGGCACTCTAGCTGAACAACAGAGTAAGACTCATTTAAATAATTAATTAATAAAATAAATAAATAAATAAAAACTCATTCTCCACAATTACAAAGACAGAATTAGTACTTCACATTCTTGCCAGAGTCCTGCCGCAGGGGCAGGGTCTTTTAAGACCTGTGGAACCTGCAGCAATTGACTGGGGAAAATGAAAGTGAGAGATAAATAAACAGGACACACAGAACAGAATTTTGAAAGGTGGCACAGGGACCACTGCTAGCTTGTAGGGCTTCAGTGAGTTATCCTGAGTGCTTGTTCCACCCAGCTTTTATTGAAGGCTGTTTTCTTATTTTGCCAAGAAGATAAGCTGAGGAAAGGAACAAAAACATCAGCAGTTTCTATGAGTAAGCATGTTAGTTCTTATTCTATCTATATAATAATTAACTTTAAGGGTCTGGGCAGCCTTGAGAAATCTGGAACCTGAGCCATGTGTGGGGCAGCCTCCTATTTGTGGTCACACACACAGATCCACTGCGGGAGGTTATCCCCTCTAGTTCTCTGTGGAGCAGACGTGATATCATCAGCCTCCTCTGCTCAATGGGTGGAAAGAGGAATTCTCCCCTTATCTCCACCCAGAGGCATTCCCTCTGTGCTTAGGGTACAATCCCTCATGCTCATATCTCAGGGCTTGAGCTATTCCCTCGATCTCTGCCCTGGGCATTATACAAATCACCACAATGGATATTTGCTTCCGGAAGGTTGTTGACTATTGACTGGCAGGGGTTGGCCTGGTTAATGTTCCTTCCCAGGCTTTCCACACAGCTTCTGTTGTGGCCCTTGTACTTCAGAGTGCTCACAGACCCAGCAGGGGTGTTTGTAAACTGTATCCCTTACAAGCCAGGTTTCCAGTAAAAGCTGAAAGTGCCCAGACAAGTAATTCAATTGTTATGTTAAAAGAAACTAGATAAATTGTTTTTATTCCACCTTGCTCAGCTTATTTCTCTGCTTTTCTCCTCTTCTGGGGGTGTTTTCCCTTGCCAAGAATGGGGTCTTCAGTCTCCCTGTACATTCTTACGCTAAGTAAATGAGAATCTACTGATCCATATACTTCTTAAAAACCACACGTTGATATTCTAAAACTGTGAATTTACCATTTATAAGAGATTGACTCAGTTCTTACATGGGATCGGATCCTCCCAGCTTCTGTCTACAGAGAAAATATTAATAGCATGTTTTTTGTTTTAGTTAATTCATAGCATGTCAGCACTTCATACAGAGAAATATGGGTTGAATGTTTATAGTATTATAATTTTTACCAGTGGTTTATAGCCCCTGCCAGTGCAGAGTCCCTTCAAAATGAAAAGGCCATTCCTTATCCACTGGTTGGAAGAAATCAGTCCTCCTTTGCCCTGTGTTCCACCGTCTCCTCTCATGGCCACAGCTGATTGCACATGGAGGGCAGCATCTTACCCTCCCAGTGTTCCCAGTGAAGCAATGTTCCATTTCTTACTATCCAAAGATGACTTTCAACAATTGGATATTTTCTCTTCAAAATTTTGAATTGGGAAACATGGAAAAATCATGCACTTAGCAGTAGAAGCTGAAGCCAGAAGGATCCTATTTGAAAGTATGGTTTTACTTGATTACCGCACACATTTATAGACACACACTTAAAAAATAATATACAAAGAAAAGGCAAAAACACTTGGCATTGCCCACTCTGTGGACCCAGGATGGCATGTCTACCTGCCCTTGTCCAGCAGTAGCCACCTCAGCTCTCAGCCCAGAATTTATAGGGAGGCATCTTGGAAGACTCTGGAACATACTGCTCTGATGCCATTTCCTTGAACTGAAGACAGCAGCATAGGGGTCAAGAGGCTCTTTCCTATTTCCCTAAATTGGTCCTTACAGCCTATAGCTGGAACCATAAAATAGTGACAGTTTAAAGTTCACCAGACTTTGAGGTGTGGAGCCAACCCCTACTCCTACGGCACTGGCTGAGAAGCCATTTCAGCATAACTGGCAGTGCAACACCCCTATACCCACAGTGCTACACACACAGAGGGAGGAGTCTATATAAAAAGTCTAGAGAAGCACCTGAACCAGCCACTTTCCAGAATGTAAGCTGCGTGAATTTCTGTGGTATTCACTGATGTAAGAGCTCAGACCAGTGCCTGCATGTAGGTATGTGCTCAATAAATTTGAACTGAGTGGATTTAAGAGAAGCTGAGCTTCCACAGTTTCCATAGAGATTATCCCTTCACCTCACCTCCCTGGACAATCATTTGTGAAGTTCCTGGAAGTATGAGAAAAGGAAAAATTGATAGCTACTCCTCTGTTTGGTTCCACTGAGCCTGGGAGATCTCTGACTGGCCTGAGAGTGTGGAAAGAAGACAGGGGAATGATAGCACAGCCTATCAGAGATAAGCAACACTCCCTCAAGTCTCTTTCAAATCCTGAAGAGCAGAGAAGAATGTGGGCTACCATGAATAAGACCACACAGTTTATAAACATCACAGCACCAAAGGACCCCATTCCCAGAGAAGACAGCTAGAGAACAGGATGGGGTGGCCAGGGGGTAGATGAGATTGAGGGACGAAAGCCTGGGACAGGGCGGCTCCTGTGGCTCAAGGAGTAGGACGCCGGCCCCCTATACCGCAGGTGATGGGTTCAAACCTGGCCCTGGCCAAAAAACTGCCAAAAAGAAAAGAAAAAAGCAAGCAAGCCTGGGACAGAGAGGCAGAAACATAAAAGGTAGTATGACACTAGCTGCCAGAACAAAACAACTCAATCTCAAAGAAGTGATGGTAGCTGCTCAGTATTGAGTCCCTCACCAGCCCAGCCAAACCACAGTGAGTTTACCAACAGTGAGCCAAATCAGCAATCACAACAGAAGAGGGCTTCAAATGATCATGTCTAAAAACTGATTAAGGAGCTGACGTCAACCTGAAAGCATGATGCCACAGGGATGCCCTAACACCTATGTAAGAAATGTGGGAAGGCACTTGTTTCAGATAGAGGCCTTAGAACACTAAAGAATTCATACCACTGAAATATTGTTTATCCTTTTAATGTCTTTATATCTGTAGCAATGCCCATACTGTCATTCCTGCTATGAGTAATTTGTGTCTTCTGATTCTCTTGATATTTCTGCCTACATGTTTATCAATTTTATTGATCTTTCTGAAGATACAGCTTTTGGTTATCTGCCCTAAATTAAATTGATTTCTGCTCTTTTATTATTTTTCTTTCTGCCTATTTGGTGTTCTGTTTGCTCATCTTTTCCGTTTTCTTAAAGTAGTAGCTTAGACCAATGATTTGAAACATTTCTTTTTTTCTACTGAAAGAATGTAATCCTTTATGCTCTCTAAGCACTACTTTAGCTGCGCCCCATGCATTTTGGTATGGCATGTTTTCATTTTCATTCATTTAACAGTACTTTCTAATTTTTCTAGCCATTTCTTCTTCTATTCATGAGTTATTTAGTTGTATAGGTTATATTCGGAGGTTCTCTAGGTATAGTTCTATTATTTATATATTATTGAACAAACATTGCATACTGTCAATATGTTCAATACTTGCCCATTTATTGAAATGTGTGATGTGGCCTACAATATGGTCTATTTGGTAAATATTCCACGTGCACTTGAAAAGAATGTACAGTACTCTGCTGCTCCTAGGTGAAGTGTTCTATATGAATTACCATGTCTTCTATATCTTTACTGATGCTGTTTACTTGTACCAGTTGAAATCTCCTAATTTTACTTTTTGCTTTTTTTTTTTTTTATTAAATCATAGCTGTGTACATTAATGCAATTATGGGGTACAATGTGCTTATTTTATATACCATTTGAAATATTTTCATCAAACTGGTTAACATAGCCTTCACTGCATTTTCTTAGTTATTGTTATTGTTAATATTAATATTTCTTAGTTATTAAGACATTTATACTCTACACTTAGTAAATTTAACATGTACCCTTGTAAAATGCACTGTAGTTGTGTTCCCACCAATTACCCTCCCTCCACCGGTCCTCCCCATGCCCCTCCCTCCCTCTCCTCTTTCCCCTGCATCTTGGGCTATTAGTTGGGTTATACCTTTCATATGAAAGCTATAAACTGGTTTCACAGTAGGGCTGAGTACATTGGACAATTTTTCTTCCATTCTTGAGTTACTTTGCTAAGAAGAATGTGTTCTAGTTCCATCCATGTAAACATGAAAGAGGTTAAGTCTCCATCTTTTTTTAAGGCTGCATAATATTCCTTGGTGTACATATACCACAATTTATTGATCCATTTGTGGATCGATGGGCACTTGGATTCTAGTTATTAAACCTTTGTTGGAGACATAACCTGCATAAAATTTATTTTCTTAGTTAAAGCTTAGGAAGCAAAGATAATGATCATAAATGGCCCAGATAAGTGTAAAACAAAGTTAAGAAATAATTTAAGAAGAACTCGATGTTAACAACGAAGTGGAGGGTCTAATCTCTGTTTATACCATGCACAGAGTAACGCTATTTCATTTCCCCCCCTCACAAGAACAGATGTAACTAGGTTTTGTGTTTTAAATCATCACCATCATCGCATCATTATCATTATCATAACTATCATCATCATTTCACTATATTTTATGCTGCTATAGGAAAATACACTTGCAAGTGGCTTTTCAAATGCTGTCAGTATCATTATGAAAAGAATAAACTCAAAATTGAAGGAGAATAGAAATCTGTTGTTGTATCTGCTCTTGTCTGTGGCATAAAGCATTTGTATTAGTGAGTTTTCTCAAGCTCGTAATTTGCACGCATTTTACTCTGAGGCTGTAGACAGCAACTCTCACTGGTGGCAGCCCCAGCAGTGAACTTGGATCACAGTACCTCTTCAATGTAGAATTAGGAGATTTCTAGAATTAATATCTAAAAATCCCAAAATATATTTTCTTCTATTGTAATAGAGTTATTCAAATATTCCTCCTTTAAAAATGGATTGGCTGCTGAATTCAATTCTTTCTCCATTGAGGCAAGGCTGGATCCCGTTTGCCTCTGTGGTTATTCAGTAACAGCTCACTGTTTACCCACCTTCGGATGATGGCACCACTGTGTGCCTTGTGTTCTCGAGACTTGATCAAAGCCTGGCAGAATTTTTGTTGTTGTTGTTGTAGTTTAGCTGGGGACGGGTTTGAACCCACCACCCTTGTTATATGGGGCCGGCGCCCTACTCACTGAGCCACAGACGCTGCCCAAAATTAGTGTCACTTTTTTTTTTTTTGTAGTTTTTGGCTGGGTCTGGGTTTCAATCCGCCAAAGGTATACCTTTTTGTTGCTGAATATTAATTTGATTTCCTTGTGGGCAGAAAATTTAACTTTCATAATTTTAATCGTTTTGATTTTTCTGAGATTCTTTTTTGCTGAGAATATAGTCTATCTTGCTAAATATTCCAGTTGCACTGGAGAAAGATTTGCATTTTGCTTTTGATATGTAAAGGCTTCTACAATTATTCACTGAAATCTTGAAACATGGCTAGTAGTGCACATGAGAAATGGAACTTCTGATTTTATTTTATTTATGTTTTTAAATTTAAATAGGTGCATTTGGTTATAATCTACCATATTTGGATCATATCATTAGCGCCATTACAAAATAAGAAATTTGGCTTTTGTATTAGTTTTATTTTTGAAGTTCCAGAGCATTTTTCTTTCTCTACATAAAATCATATTATTACATTATATACTCTACTTTTAATAAATTTAGTTTTCACATCATGGACTCCAGCAGAGATTTGAGTGAACACAAGAAAATCCAGGCTTGTTTAGGCAAAGTAGAAGGAATGAATTGAGCCTTTGTAGTTTTGGGGATGGGGGCATGGGCCTGGGGAAGTTCCCTTGGTAAGTGGTTTAAATTTACTGCTGGCACTGAAAAGAAGGTGACCTAATAGACTTGCTTATCCATCTGTCCAGATGTGGGACCAAGAGTGGGTGTGGGAAGAGTGAGGCTTAAAAAAGTCAGCAAACATTAAAAATGAACTCACTTTTATTACACACTGTTTAACTGTATTACAAGATGTGTTGGATTATTCTTTGACAAATATTAGCATCTGATTCACTCAAAAGAAATCCAGGTCAGATAAAATAAGTAAGCATTACATCAATAAATTGAAAAGCCATTTAAATGTTTACACATGGCATTAGTTAAAGTAAATTAAAATAGAGACCAGCCCTGAGAATCCCTGCACAGACAAAGCCATTTAGACCTTAAAAGTGACCTTAACCTTGCTTGATTTGCAAACATAAGCTATACTTAACTTGGGCTGTTTCTTATAAATGTTATATTAAAGAAAAATGAAACAAGGCTAGCCAATCAGAAGTCAGCAACTAACTTACCATTATGTACCTAGAAATGTTCCAATATGACTGACCAAATAATACAATCGTATAATTGTATCTAATCAATTTTATTTTTTTATTTACTTTCAAAATGCAAACAAAGGGAGTCCCCTTTGTGTCCTCTGTGGAGGCCTTGAACTACTTCTAATCAGGAGCTGTGTGATTCATAAGTGAACTCTTTAAAATTTTATTGTGAATTAGTTTACGGTTTGACCCACAAAGAGATCACAAGACAAATTCCACTGACCTGATACAGAAAAATAAATGAAAATTTCTTTAACCTTTTTTTTTTTTTTTGTAAATCTCTCTGAAGTCCCACATTTATTACTTAGAATTTTTTGAACTTACTTCCCCTAGAAATTCAACCTTTACTCTCTTGTACTTCCTTGGGTTTTCTGTCCACGTTCTCATCTACTTTTGCTCCATGCAACACACTCATTTATCCTCTAAGTACATTTTATCCTTTTCTATGATAACTAATTTTGCCCAACTTAGCCTGTTTTAGTTCTGAAGTCCTCACATTTACATTGTGTAGCATTGGAAAGACAACTGAAAAAAAAAAATGATGACTTAAAACTGTAAAAACAATGACCACTCTTTCCTAGTTCTCATTTTCCCATGGGTTGGCTTTGCTCAGTTGGGAGGTTCTTCTGCTCCACAGCATTGCATGGGCCTGTCCTCTGTAAGTTCTACTGAGTGGGGGTTTCCAGTGAGGCTCACTTGCACAGATGGCTGCTGATGCTGGAACAACTTTCCTATTTCAGTTTGGGTTTTCAACCAGTGTGCTTTGATTCTACTCTAGGTGACCTCTCCACATATGACTTGAAGTTCCCACAACATAGCTGCTGAATTTAAAGAAGGAGCCTTCCATATTTTAAAGGTAGAAGTTCATGAACTCTTAAGGCCTATCATCATAAGTTACACAGTGTCATTTCTGCCGTATTGAACTGGAGAAAACAATTCACAGGATAAACCCAGATTCTAGGAAAGGTAAAAATGACTTTTGGTGAGAGGAATGACAAAGACGTTGAAACCTTCCTTATTGTCATATTTTCATAACATTTTTCCCATGGGGGAAAAAAAAAATATGTTCATGGTGAGTCAAGGGATCTTTCCTCTCTTTAAAGCAGAAAGATCAACACACAATGGAAACTTAAATATTACCATATTTTGACAATGTCAAAGTGTTTTTTGTTAATTTTATAAATCAAGAAATATCAAACAATAGTTGTCAGTGCAACTTGGCACAAAATAATAACAGCTACTCATTTGCGTTGATCTGAGGGACCCAGGGAAGCTGACATTCCAAGCCCCTCCACATGGAAAGAAAAGGGCATGATCCTCTCTAATGCTCCTCACAGACTTTATTAAAATCTCAGGCATGAGAAAATATAGGACAGGGGAAAGCTTCAAAGATAGAGTCAATGTTAACAAACAAGGAGATTTTCTTTAACTGCATGATTTAACTCTTACAACATTCTGTCTACTACAACTTCTTGACTTTTTGCTTGTCTTTTTTTTTTTATCACTGATAAATATGACTGAGACAGTATCCTGTGTGTAGTAAATATTGTATTTAGTGCTCAGGGCCAGCAGTGATGCTTGGATTTTTTCCCACATCCCTCTGTCCCTAATACTTAGGTACTTTTAACCCTATCCTACATTTCCCCACTTTTTTATTTTTTAGAGCAGATTGAAATTATCAAGGGGAAACATACAAGAGGGGTTTTAATCAAGTTGTTTTCTAAAATAACCCAAGTTAATATTAAATATAACACATAACCACCTCTGTCTGTATGTTAGAAAATGCTTAGGGAATTAGCTTCTATTCTAAGGGAATTTATTTGTAACATGTCTCCACAGATAGTAAATTACACTTACAATTGAAAGCATATATTCTCTTTATAAATGGTATGCTATGTGAAGATATAGCTTACAATTAATAATGGCTTGGATTTGACAAAAAATGATATTGTGGGGGATGTATGTGTCTGCTTCGCATTAATTATGCTCTTTTCAAGCTATGAAATCTTGGTATGTTCTTCTATTCTCTTCTTGATATTGTTACATTTGAATATGAGCATAGAGTCTTTGCTGTAGTAATACGTTTGACAGAAGAAAAAAGAATTTATGAGAAGACCAACTATATATGTCAGGATGTGAGTTAGTTTAGGCTTTGCTGCCTTAAACACTCCTCAAATCTGTGGCTTAGTACAGTGAAAGGTATTTTTCTTGAAGGTTATATGAACAATGCAGGTTGCTTGGGTGTTTTGTTTTATGCAGCATCCAGGAGTCTAGGCTGGTGGGTGTTTGCCCCCATCTAATAGTGTCATAATCTATAGCTATGTCTCTATATATCTATATCTATATCTAATCTATTGAGATATAGACTCATATCTAGATATAGATATAAATAATCTTCTAGTATCACAGCAGAAAGGAGATTACTGGTGATTGAGCTACATACTCTTTTCTTGCAGCTTGCCCTAAATATCTGTTGTACAATCTATTAGTCATAATTAGTAAATATAGATGTACTTCAATGGGAAGGGAGCTTGACGTGTGGGGTACAGACAGAACATTACACACTCTTTCTCTCTTCCCTCTCATCGGCCTACATTTCTTCTCTATGCAGCATGATTTAAAAGGGTATCAGGAATCCTCATATTTTAAAAAAGTCACCCTGTAAGTCAATAATTTATGTTCAAATGTCCATTATTAGAGATTTTTTTAATGGTAGGTTAAGACAATATCTCTTATTAACATAATTATGCAATTATGTACTGAATTCTGAATACTTTGAATTGTGACTAATATAAATGGGCTGGTGTGAATGGATTCTGTGCAACTCTATCAAGAATCACAGCATTGGACTTCTCAGAGTGATGGAGGCATCGTAGGAACTCTATGTTGAGTAATGGTGGCATGACAGCAAAGGAATCCTTACTTTAAGTGACATACCCCCAAAAGTAATCAATAAAAGAAAAAAGTTGAGAGAATTTTTGGTGGTGGTCTTCGTATGTGTCTGCCTCTCATCCTTTGAGGCACTGTAGGTTTTTACTTCTCACCCACTTACCACTGAGTAGGGCCTTGTTTGATTAATTAACTTGTTATTTGTGCAGTCACATTGGGCCCTGGTTAGAATATTCTTATGCTTGATTTAATTATCTGTTTCCCATCTTTAAATTCTTGATTACTTATTAACACGATGTACCACTTATTAATTTCTCATTGAATACCATAACCATGTAGCTGGTGCCATAAAGCGTCCTGGGCATCTGGTGATGGGCGGTGGTACATGTCACTTGGGGAGGTACATTTAATTGTCAGGACAGAATCCTGTCTGCTTTTCTTCTCACACAGCAAATGATCTGGCTTCCTCTGTCAACATGGATTCAAGAGTGAGTTTTATGTACAGCAAAATCACCACTGAAAATAATGAAGATGTCATAAGTGAGAAAATGAGCTTGGGGAATTGTAAACATCAGCTCAATTTTCAGGTGTGTTTTCCCCTTGAGCATGCGATTTTGTAGCTCCTCATATCTAGAGTCGAGTCTACTTTGCTTGCCATTTTAATCAGGTTTGCTGGTAGCTTACTTTGGGCAGTAGACTCTGGTGAGATGATGCTGTGATCTGAACCAGACTGCTGAGGACCTCCCATGCTCTCTCACTGTGAGACGGGTGCCAGGTGAACATGCCAGGCTAGAACCTGGGGGAGGAGATCTCACATCCCAATTCTGCCACCACTTGTCAGGGCCTGGGACTGGCCAGGTCTCAGGCCCGGGTTAACTGGGTTTTCGTTGCGGACCACTAAGCTGCCCTGCATAGGAACAATTTCTCTTAGGTGCCTGAGGGCTATCTACTTTAGCAGGAGAGAGAGAGAGTCTTAGAGAGAGTGAACAGTCTTCTTAGAAAGATAGATATTAGTCTTTAGCAGATAGATCTTAGTCTTTAGCAGAGCTTAGTGATCTTCAGCAGAGACACTGTGCTGGCATTCTGTAGGCAGGAGAGGAGACAGAGTCAGAGTAAGCAGGTCCGTGATAGAATGCGCATGCTTCCGACTTCCTGCTCCTCCATCCTAATATAAGGCTGATCTGGTGCCTCTCAACACCACAGGTGTAGAGATTGCCAATTCACCACGGCTCTCATCTCACGAGCTCTCATGCTTGTTAGGAGAGCTAAATCCCTCTCTATGCCCTTTTCACCAAGGTGTTCCATTGTTGAGCTATACAGGTATTTCTTATAACTCTGGCTCCTCCTAGCCATAGGCTACTTGGCTGCTACAAGGAGAGGCCCTGAGGACCAAGGAGGAGCCACCTCAGGTGACAATGCAGGTGTGTGGGACAACCTGGCACCAGCAGAAACTCCAACACCAGACCATATGCAGCTGACCAGAGCTGATTGTGTGTGTGTGGTCCCCTCTGAGAGAGTGCTTACTTAGCTCTACGGAAGACCTCTCCCTGGACACCCTCAGTTTGGGAGCTACTGAACTTTTGTGATTTTGGCAGTGATTGCAAATGGACACAGAGCCTTGGGAGGTGATTGTTACCATGACATGTTTATGGAAGTCTACTTTCTTTTGAAGCAATTACGAAGCTTTAGATACTGTCCCAAGCTCTGTTTATGCTATCACATGTGAGATTTGTAACAATTAGATTGTTGTATTATCATCTTCATTTTACTGATAAGATAACTGAAGTAGTGGAACACCAGCAACTTGTCTAAGGACTGTAATACTTAGTACCGCAAAGTATAAAACCTGGACATTTTGCAGTTGGGTCTATTTGTATATCACAGCATTATTTTTCTGAAGCTCTCAGGAATTGTGAATGAGAGATATATTTGTGCATCATCAGCAGAGTTTGTTTTTCTGGCTCAGCTAACCGGCATTTGGTTTGTTGACGCTGAGGGTCTTCCCGTGAAGAATTTTGTCTTACATTCTCTTCCAGATTTTCAATTACGGCTGGGAGAATTCATAGGGAAAGGGAGTAGAAGCGTATTTTCAAGTAACACACTTTGTCTGATTAAAGAGGCAAGTACACTAGGTGTCCTACTGCACCCACTTTAAAGGGCAGCTGTCGGATGGACTCCGGCTCTCACACTTTGCCTGAAAACACAGGCACTCAGCCTGTTTCCCTTCCCCGGGCAGCTGACACACACTGTGCTCTGGGGAGTCTCTCTGCCCGAAGCCTGCAAAAGATGACAAGTCATTTTCTGGAGGATATTTAATGCTAATTACTAAAAGAGAATATTCAGTGAGAAAAGTGATAAACCAAACTAAACTAAAATAAAAAACATGGAGAAACGTTCAGATAAGACACAGGTCCAGCAACTGTTCCTCATGCCCTTGCTAAATGGTAGCTGGAGAAGGATTGGAATTTCACCACCTGCTGATATGCTCCAGGGTGAGGAGGTTCATCAAACTGACCCCGCATTTCGGATTCCTTGACAACAACCACATGGACCCTCCTTTGTATCAGAACTTGGGTGTGATACACACGGATTGCCCAAGATTTGTGCCTTGTATTTTCAAAGGTACCACAGAAGGTGAAGAGCAGACTTCTAAGCCAGTGGTTCTCAAATTTTCATTTTCATCACAATAAAGGCTTAAAACACAGGCTTCCAGACACCAACAGGAAGGTATCCCATTTAATGGAAGAAGCACCTAAGAATGTACATGTTTGACAAGTTGTCAGTGACAACGATGTCTCACGCCTGAGGAAACATCTCTTAAATTTTGACCTTAGCTTAAAGGTAGGTAAGTGTATTATGTAACAATTCAGACTATTTCTCCTGAAGTGTATAGCTAGTGATACAATTTCCATCAAGTAAATATGGTTTGCTATTCTAAAAAATATTATATTCGCTTCTATTTTTCAGTTTAAAGAGAACCACATTCCTCACTGAAATGAGAAATTCTGTGGCAACACCTCGAAGCAGAAATTCCAGAAGAGCTTAGAATAATTGTAGTTATGATTTTGTAGGATGATTTAGTGCTAGGGTTTTTGTTATTTAATCTTATTTTCAGGCTGCAGTTTTAAAAAATAGTACTTCATGTAAATGTAGATTGCTCTGATAATTTGAAGACAAATAAACAAACAAAAACCCTACAAAATTAATGGGTTTCCTCAATGTTTGTGTGAAAGCAGACATCCCGTAATGATGTTAGCCACGGGAGGTCATGGTGAAAGGCAGCCCACTGGTGTTGTGATTACCACAGTGTGTTTGCAGAGGCAGCACTGATGTATGGTTATTGTTGTGTGTTCACTCACATCTTCATTGAACTCCATTATGAGAGTTTATAGCAGAATTGTATCATTATAAGTAACACAAGCAGCTAGAAAACCCTGAGGAAAACATAGTTAAGTAGTGGATTAAATAGTTTATTTAAATGGATGAAATAGTCTAGTATTAATTAGAGAAAGGATTACTTTCAAATGTGGAAGCCTGGGCTTACTGCCATTTACATGCAGGGTTAAGACTTTCTATGCAACAAAATCAATACAAGACCAGTCTTTGTAAACTGCCCATCTGAAAGACTGAAGAAAACAAATAAGCTATTTTCACCTAAGTCATCAAATTGCAGATTGGCATTCTTGCCATCGTGTATGGAAATTGTTGACCCCAGCAGTGTGGCAGCTGTTACCTTCCTTCTCAGTAAGGAACTAACTTCCTTGAGTTCCATTGGACTCAAATTCTCTGTCGGAAACTGATGTTGAACACAAAGTTCATGTGTTTTCCAGCCCATTTTGAGAAGCATCTCACATTGATGTATTTCTTTAATTATTCTTGGAATAAAATGTTCTTTGCACGAAATTCTACTTTATAGACATATTATCTAACTGGAATAGTATTAATTTGTGGAGGAAAAGTTATGCCAGAAGGCATAATGGAATCATGCTAGTATATTTAATAACATAAAATGATTACATTGCTTATAATTAAATACTTTAACATGATTACATTAAATGTTTTTTCTTTAATAATATAAAAGTTTGGAGTGGCTAGGGACTTATATGTGACACAATAGATGAAAGATATAAAGAAGTTAAAACAAAAAACTGGCAATGCCAGCTCAATTCTGTAAAGCACCCTGGACTTGAAAGACATTCGTAATTTTTGGTCTTGAGAGGAGAGCAGGTCTGTGCATGAATCTTACATCTTGCTGAGTGGGCCAAGAATGCCTGGCTCAGCTGGCTCTGTTCCCAGCTACTCCACAGGGTCCTGTCCGCAGGGAGCAGTCTTGAGGGATGAGGTAATGCCTCCCTTCAGGACAAAGAACAGGCATCCCCATATTCCACGTCTGTAACGCAGCATACTGAAATCCCCTCCAACTAACCTAGTGGCAGGAGGAACCAAATCACACAGAGGATGCTCAGCCTGCTTGTGTGCTATGAGATAAAAAGGTCTTCATCTCTGATCTTGGAGTATCTTGTCTTCTGTCCTGGACCAAAACAACAGTACTAAACTAAGTTAACTGTTTCTAGAAATAAATTGGCTACTCATAGCTATATCAACACAACAAAGCAAATGTTACAAGATACAGTCATGTATAAATCAGTACCACAAGTACATTCCTAAAAATGCATGTTCCAAAACAGCTGAAAATGCAGGAAAGCAATTAACCATGTACAAAGTACTTATATGTAAGTACAAACCATAGATTCAAAAATCAGTTTCTGCTTTCCAGTTTATGAGATCACACATCGGTACATTAAGTTCTACACAACCTTCTTCAATTTAATTTGCTATTTTTTGTCTTGCAGAAGGTAAGTCCTTTTTTATATCACAAATAGTGCTCAGTAACATATATACTTAGTCAATGACATACGTCTCAGTACAAACTATTTTTCTGCCAAATTTATTCTATGTTTTTTTCATTTTCCTCAGCCAGTAATTATGTTCTTGACCATGAAAATTGCCCAGAAATATGTATTTTTACACAACATGTAGCAAGAGTGTTCTCTAAAATAGCAATAAAACGTAAGGTAAACACATACACCAGTCATTCACACTCATTATCAAGTATCAGGTACTATACGTAGTTGTATGTGCTCTATGACTCACAGCAGTAGATCTGTGACACCAGCATCACCATAAACATGGGAGTCGCACACTGTGCAGGGCCACAGCTGGGTGACGGGAATCATTCAGCTGCATTTCAATCTTTCACCATCACCAATGCATTGTCACTGACCAAAATGCCAATATGCAGTTCATAACTATATTGTTTGCTTGTTTATTTAAATATGTAAAAAAGTTAGGTTTTGCCATCATTTGGGATTCTGTTATCATGCCTCTTGGAATGTCTGGTAATTTTAGGTTGAATACAATTTTCCATCAATCTTTTCAGAAGCTGCAGGAGATATTTTTAAGGAAAAAAATAAAGATAATAATAAAAGATAAATGATCCATATATTGGAGTGCACAGATGACTACTTTCACATAAATGTAATTAAAATGTTCATAGAAGTGAAAAAATATAGGAAAATAAAATTATTGAAAAAATGCATTAGATGGTTTCTTGGAAGAGCCTGCTATGCCCTCTGGAGTTTAGGGTTGCACTTGAATGTAGGGTGATCAAAACATTGATGATTTTCTTTTTGTTCGTGAATTCTGAAAGCAGGAGGATGGCTGGAAGGGTCTGCTGCACAGAGAGGGAGGTCAGGGAGGATGAAGAAGGATGAATGGAAGAGTCTGCTGCACAGAGAGGAAAGTTGGGAGGATGAAAAAGGATGGGTGGAGGAGTCTGCCTCACAGAGACGGAGATCAGAGAAGATGAAGAAGGATGAATGGAGGAGTCTGCTGCACAGAGAGGGAGGTCAGGGAGGATGGAGGAGGATGG
>CAUYPK010119107.1:0-10049 GCA_963574355.1 Loris lydekkerianus
ATCTTAGAATGGGTACACGTGATTGCACTAATGTACACAGCTATGATTTAACAATAAAAAAATAAATAAAAGCTTTATAAAATTAAAAAAAAAAATTACCTTGTATCTTCTCAGACCACAAGGCACTAAAGGTGGAACTCAACTCTAGCAAAAACATTCAACCCCACACAAAGGCATGGAAATTAAACAATCTTCTGTTGAATGACAGTTGGGTGCAGGAAGAAATAAAACAGGAAATCATTAACTTCCTTGAGCATAACAAAAATGAAGACACAAACTACCAAAACCTATGGTATTTTGCTGTCAAAAGCAGTTTTGAGAGGAAAATTTATCACTTTAGTTGCCTACATTCGAAAAACAAAAAGAGAACGCATCAAACAACTCACAAGCCATCTTATGGAACTGGAAAAATAAGAACAATCTAAACCCAGTAGAAGAAAAGCAATATCCAAAATTAAATCAGAGATCAATGAAATTGAAAGCAAAAGAATGATTCAGAAAATTAATGAAACAAGGAGTTGTTTTTTTGACAAAATAAATGAAATAGATAAACGTTTGGCCAGACTAACTAGAAATACAAAAGTAAAATCTCTAGTAACCTCAATCAGAAATGATAAAGGGGAAAGAACAACTGATGCCAAAGAGACACAACAGATCACATATGAATACTAACCAGAAACTCTATGCCCAGAAATGTGACAATGTGAAGGAAATGGATTGATCTTTGAAATAACACCCTCTCCCTAGACTTAGCCAGGAAGAAATAGAGCTCCTGAACAGACCAATTTCAAGCACTGAGATTAAAGAAACAATAAAAAATCTCCCAAAAAAAAAAATGCCTGGTCCAGATGGCTTCACACCAGAATTCTATCAACCTTCAAGAAGAGCTTATTCTCATGCTGCAGGAATTATTCCAAAAATCGAGGCAGAAGGAATCTTCCCCAACACGTTGTACGAAGCAAACATTACCCTGATACCAAAACCAGGAAAAGACCCAACTAAAAAGGAGATTTTCAGACCAATTTCACTAATGAATATAGATGCAAAAATTCTCAACAAAATCCTAGCCAATAGATTTCAGATTATCATCAAAAACTCAAGCTAGACCTCTAATTTGATCCTGCAATCCCATTACTGGGAAGCTACCCAGAAAGGAAAAAAATCCTTTCATCATAAGGACACTTGCACTAGACTGTTTATTGCACCTCAATTTACAATTGCCAAAATGTGGAAACAGCCTAAATGCCCACCAATCCAGGAATGGATTAACAAGCTGTGTTATATGTACACCATGGAATACTATTCAGCCATAAAAAAAAAATGGAGACTTTACATCCTTTGCATTAACCTAAATGGAAGTGGAAAACATTATTCTTTTTTTTTTTTTTTAATAGTGATAACTTTTAATAGTTTTATAGTGACAACATACCAATTTTCATGTGTACATACATTTAAATAGACCATAAATACCCATATGGCAAAATATCTACCTCTTGGCAGAAAAAAACATCTTTCCCACTACACAGCCTTAAGTAATACTGAGAAAAACCATGTGAGGTAAGTTTTCATAAAAAGTGACTATACCCTATATTATTTTTACTGTAAAAATTCAAGTAATTATAAAATCCTTGTCTCAGAACTGAAAAATGGAACTGTAACACACACCTTCAAATGAAACAATATTTTGATTATAAATAAAATAAATAGTTACTTCTGCTGAAATTCAATCATGCCATTATTTTCATGTATGTCTATATGGGATTTTCACTCTGAATAAGAAATATCTGTCCCTTTTAAAATCAAAGTATATTCTAATTACAAAAATGTTATTTCTTTTAAAAGATCGCTTTTCATAGAATACACACTGATTAGTATTTCAGTTTTTAGGAACATCTTTAGAATGTGTACTGGCCTTTTAACTGCATCAGTTGAAAAGTCAAGTTCTATTTTTTTCATTTTCCCTAGTTATACTAAATCCTCTTTTCTCATTTTATGTTCAATGTGCAAGACTTTTAACTGGCACCAAGTAATCCTCTTGTAAAACCCAATTTCTTCAAAGTTATTTTCCAGTTTTCCACACTTTCTAGTTAACCCCACAGAACACATTTAATGAAAGTCATCTGAACAGAAGCAATACAATTTGAATCAGAACAAATTAACTTATTTTACATTATGTAGTGACCTATGCAATCATCATTCAATAACATTCAGTGTTCTCAGAATGAAATTTGTCCTTTTAACAAGACTATATATATATATAAACTAAATAGTATACAGTGCTCTGGAGTTGGCACTGAAAAGTAAAAAAACACCAACAAAAATAAAAAAAAAAACAAACCAACACTGAACTATTTCTTTCAGCCTTAGTCTTATTTTCAACTCCTTTTATACCAGGCTAGGCAATGACCTTCAGCAAAAATAACAAAATAATTCTCTAACTAAAAAGTGTTGTTTTCAAATAAACAAAGTAGTTTTACAATGTTCTCACATCCCCAAAAATGACATATGAAAAAACCCCCACAGAAATTCTTCTGAGGTATTCCATCTTCACTTTCAAGGGCATCCACAGCGAGTGAATGCTCCTTCTCACTCCTCTCAATTATATGCAATGAGACCTTTCTTCGAATTTATTAAATTTGTACCATTTGCACCTATTGTGGGAAACTTCCCTTTCGAAGGAGTCCCCTTATGCTCAAGTTTTTGTTGCAGTCAGGTTCCTGAGCAGAAGAATTTGGTTATCAGATTCAGAAGTTTCTGCCGGAAATTCAGTTTGTCTCCCAGTGCTCCTGAGCAGCACACTCTTCTTCCAGCTCAGTCCGCGCGGGGCTCGGTTGCGCGTTCTTACGCGCCTTCTTCCCAGCCATCTCCGCAAGTGCCTCCCCGAACGCTGCTGCGGATCCCGGGGTCTCAGCCTCCCAGCCCCAGCACCTCCAGCGTCTGCAGGATGCGAAGTGTGCGCTGGCAGCCGGACGGGAAAAATGAGAAGCAGGAAGCTGTCAAACGAGCACAGTCATGCCCGGAACCTCTGAGGTCCCCGAAGACATTATTCTTAGTAAAGAATCACAAGAATGGAGAAACATGAATCGTATGTACTCAATTTTGATATGAGGACAATTAATGACAATTAAGGTCATGGTGGGGTGGGGGAAGGGGAGAGCTGAGAGAGAAAGAAGGAGGAAGGGGTGGGGAAAGGAAGAGCAGAAAGAGGGAAGGAGGAAGGGGAGTGGGGCTTTGGTGAGTGCCACACCTTTGGGGGGCAAGACACAATTGCAAGAGGGACTTTGCCTACCAAATGCAATCAGTATAACCTGGTTTATTGTACCCTCAATGAATCCCCAGCAATAAAAAAAAAAAAAGAAAAAAATGGTGCTGGGTGAACTGGCTGGTGACTTGTAGAAGACTGAAACTGGACACACATCTTTCACCATTAACAAAGATAGCCTCTCACTAGATAAAGATTTAGACTTAAGACATGAAACTATAAAAATACTAGACAAAAGTGCAGGGAAAACACTTGAAGAAATTGGCCTGGGAGAATATTTTATGAGAAGGACCCCCCCAGGCAATTCAAGCAACCCCAAAAATACATTACTGGGATCTGATCAAACTAAAAAGCTTTTGCACAGTCAAGAGCACGATATGTCAAACAAACAGACAACCTTCAGAATGGGAGATTTTTTCAGGTTATGCTTCTGACAAAGGTCTGATAACTAGAATCTACAGAGAACTCAAACTAATCAATAAGAAAAGAATAAATAACCCCATTTCTAAGTGGGCAAGAGACTTGAATAGAAACTTCTCTGATGAAGACAGATGCATGGCCTACAAACACACGAAAAAAATGCTCATCATCCTTAATCATCAGAGAAATGCATATCAAAACTACTTTGAGATATCATCTAACTCAGTAAGATTAGCCCACATCACAAAATCCCAAAACTACAGATGGTGTGGATGCGGAGAGAAGGGAATGCTTCTACACTGCTGGTGGGAATACAAGCTAATACGACCTTTTTGGAAAGAAATTTGGAGAACACTCAAGAAACTAAAAGTAGACCTACCATTCAATCCTGCAATTCCTCTACTGGGTATATACCCAGATGATCAAAAATTATTTTACAACAAAGACATTTGCACCAGAATGTTTATTGAAGCCAAATTCATAATAGCCAAGACATGGAAACAGCCCAAGTGCCCACCGACCCATAAATGGATTAACAAATTGTGGTGTATGTATACCATGGAATACTATGCAGCCTTTAAAAAAGGAGGCTTCACATCTTTTATATTTACCTGGATGTTTACTGGAACATATTCTTCTTAGTAAAGTATCCCAAGAATGGGGAAAAAAGTATCCAATGTACTCAATACTACTATGAAATCAATATATAATCACCTACACACTTATACGAATGGCAAAACATAACTATAGTCCAGAAAGAAAAGATGAAGATATTCACAAGGAAAAAAATATTTGCTATAGCTATACAATAGCCTAATAAATTCATTTTAAAAATAAATAGAAGCAATACCTGCTTTAAAAGTAGTAATAAAAATATATGCAACTCACTTTTTCACTTATAAAAATGTTATAGTCCATTGGGTATTTTTCTATGCTTCTGTTATCATTAAAAATTGAAAATTCATTGTTTCCCTTCCCTAATTTATAAAGAAGATGCTGAAATTCAACTGCAGATTCCAGAGGCTCAATTCCATAAGAAACATTTTCAAATTGCAGTATTCCTCTGTAAAATTAAAAATAAAAATTTACATGCTTTTAATAAAATCTGTATTATTTAACTCTCACAAAATTCAAAAGAAAAAATAACAAGATACAAGACATCTGAGTCCAGTATGTCAACCTAAACTCTGTCTTAGAGATGATTCTGAAGAGAAGAGATTTCTGTATTCCACAAAACAAAATTTCCATTTCATTTCATTTATATAGTTACAAATACAGTAGGAATTACCTTATCAATTGCTAGATATACAAGCATACACTACTATAGTGATCAAGTAATTCTACTGTTTTCCAAGTCAGTGACTCAACTATCTTAAACATAGTACCTCCAACTCTTACAGTCAAACATGTTCAATTGTCATTTTAATGGTTAAGAAAAAAATAAGAGAACAAAGAGGCCAGAAAATCTAAACCTTTGAGGGAATCAGAAACATCTGTATCAGTGGAGTAAGTGAGGAAAAATAAAAGAATCCTCCTCTAGCTTCACATGTAACATAAACAGAACAAAGTCACAGCAGTGAAATATCATAACTATGGTGGTCTGTAATCAATAATAGAAAATGAATAACCTTAGTCCAGAACATGTGCTAAGTGTTACAACAGAATTCGGGTATCCTTCAACATTTCCTTGATAGTGGCAATGAGTCTAGGAAAGAAAAGAAGTAAACTGGTTACTTAGGATCTTATAAAACATTCTAGTGATTTCCTACTTCTCTACTTGATAGAAACCTTCTGAATATCTTTCACAGGCTACATGATCTATATCAGCATAAGTGCCATTCACAAAAGCCTCCTCCCCATATTTGCCACTTTCACTATATTAACTACCCTTTTTAGATTATGATTTGGGATTACTATTTTATATACTGCATCCAAAGAATTACTTCATGTTCTAGATACAATTTTTTCCAATATATAAATTTAGGTCATCAATTAAAAGACAAAAATTGTACATCTGGATTTCTTCAAAAATCTAATATGCTACTAAAAAGAGACACATACAACTATAAGGACAATGAATTTTGAAGGTCTAGATGCAAACACAAACTAAGAGAATGATTCCGAAGCTATTGATACAGGAAATATGGACTTTATGGCAAGAAGTATTACTATAAATACAGAGTCATTTCATAATGATAACACTTTTTCAAATCACCAGGAAGATACAAATATTCCACATTGGTATTCATTTAATAACACAGCTTCAAAATATATAAAGTCAAAATTTTAAAAATAATAAAAATAGAGTGTCTTGGCAAGATGGCCAAATAGAGGTAGCTTTCATTAGAGGTATTGTCCAGAAGGAGGAAAATTAGACTGAAGAAAACTGCTAGTAGTTGAAATAGAGGGATAGATCACGAGAAGAAATCAAGGTGCTCAGCAAACTCACTGAGACAAATGTGCAGACAAAGACAAGAAAGGAAGGAAAAGAGCAGAGGACAGCTACAGAAAGAATCAGACTGGAGGGGCCCAGAGCATAATAGAATGACAAGGGGGACCCACTCCCCCACCAAGGGGGCTCTCCACAAACAGCAAAACACAAGATTTATCGACCCACAGGAGAGGGTCACAAAGGACAAAAAGTCCCAGCTTTCCTGCACCTTGGAATATCCTCCTCTGGGTCCCGATCCTGCCTTGCATAATAGTGAGCAATTTTGGCTCTACCCCATCCCTCCCTCATTCTGTGGTTGCCCTACAGACTACCCCTACATAGGTCTGCTTCCCATTATGGTGAGTCAGAGTGCTAGACAAGCCCAGAGAGCCTGGAGGGCTGGCTACCCCAACCCCAGGCACCAGAAAGAAGAAAGGTTTAAACCCTACCCATCCCCCATAGCTACCCAGGAAGTAAGGGTTACAGAGGTCACTTGCTCTATCACTAGCAACCAGTGGGATCCTTCGCAGGCCACAGGAGGAAAAAAAGACAGTCCCTGCCCCTAAATGTGTCTGGCAGGAACTCTGAGGGACCTCTGCATTGTGTAGCCTTTTGACCTGACTGCAACACCTCCGTGGCCCAGCCAATGCAAAAGGAAACTGTGGCTTAACAACACTAACTTTGGAAACATAGGCTCTCTCCTGCGTCTCCCTCCTACTAGAGGGAAACTTTCCTTGCCCTTTGGGATTTGTGCCCAGCAGAGCCCCTCATGGAGGTTCAGGACCCAATCCCCCTCCTGCCAACTTGGAGAGGGATGGGTATTGCCTGGGGCGACCCTGCTCTGAGAAATTCTCCAGAAGCAGACAGCAAGCTACAGAACCCCCTCTCCAAACCAGAGCCAACAGCCAAGGCATTTCAAATCGGTTGTAGCCCAGACTTGGGGGAAAATCATTTTCATTTGTTTGCCCACCAGGCTAGAACTATGACTGGAACAGTTAGCAAGACACAGATCCCCCCTCTTTCTCCCACAACTGTAGGTGAAAGCCAAGTGTTCCAAATGTCTTATAGATGAGACTTTAGTGAAAATCATAAACCTTTTAATTTGTTTCAAGGAAGGACTGGCACTTGGGCTGGAACAGTTAGGCCCACTATCCTGGAACTGTTTGCACTCCAGGAGTGTCACCTTGAGGTCCTGCCCCCAGACCACCCACTCTACCCAACCTGTTTATGGCACAGGTGGACATCATTGACCCTCACACAGTACAGCCCCATAGGGGAGCTTTAGGAGACTATGTGTGGGAAGGTCCACAGGTGAAAGAGAGTGGCATGTTTCATAGCCTAAGGTCTCCTAATATGATTGAAGCCCACCAGTTTTACTTTTCAAACAGGTTTCCCTAGGTGCTGCCTAAGAGACACCAAGATTTTCTCCCAACAACAACACAGGGATGACCTAACATTCCAGCTTAAAAAGTATAATAAATATACATATAAATTGAAAATACACATGAGGAGGAATCAGCAGAAGAACCCTGGAAACATGAAAAATCACAGTAGATCAACTCTTCCCAAGACTACAGCTGAAAATACCATCCATAGAGAAATTGTTGAAGTGACAGAAATAAAATTCAGAATATGAATGGCAAATTAGATGAATGAAATTGAGGGGACAATGGTAAAAGAAATCCAAGAGGAAGGCCAAAAATTAGCTCAAGAAATCAGTAAATTAAAGACAAAGTCACAAGGATATAGAATAATTAGGAAGGATATAGCAGACCTTAAAGAATTAAGAGGCATTCAGGAGATTCAAAACACAGTACAGAATCTCAGCAATAGAGTGCAACATGCAGAGAAAAGAACCTCTAAGACCTTAAATGGTTCTCAACCTGTGGGTCACAACTCCTTTGGGGGTCAAACAACCCTTTTCCCTTTCCCAGGGGTCACCTAAGACCATCAGCAAATACATATTTCCCATGGTCTTAGAAACTGAGACACCGCTTCTCATATGTGGGGGTCACCACAATATGAGGAACTGTAGGAAGGTTGAGAACCACTGCAGGGAATCTTTCCATTTGATCCTGTAATCCTATTACTAGGTATCTACCTAGAGGAAAAGAAGTCACTTTACCATAAGGACATTTGCAATAGAACATTTACCACACCTCCCTTCAAAATCTCCAAGACATGGAATCAACCCAATTGCCCACCAGTTCATGAATGGATTAATAAACTGTGGCGACCGTGCTGCAATGATGGCGGACAGCCCACCTCTCCTGAGCCATCAGGAGAGAAGAAGGGGTGTCTGGACTTTCCCGGACTGTGGATTATTGGTGTCAGACGCTTAGCTGGAGACGCACAGTGAGGTGGCAAACTGCTATATCTGGGAGGTAATTGGGAACCACAGACTCTGCCGTGGAGATTCTTCCCTGCCTGGCCAAGCGGCCTGCAGGCCCCTCCCTTTCAGAGGGCAGCAGCTTACAAACGCTGATAAAATCAAATTCACAGATATTTAATCCTGATCTGAGAGGGCATCTGAAAGGAGAGTCGCTCAAAACCACGGGGAACCGGGCAATCTGCTGGACAGTGGAAGGGAGCACACGAGGGAAACAGACATTTTGAACTACTGGCGGGCGCCCTTTCCCAGACCAAGCTGGGATTGAGTGGAACTACAACATTCCTGCTGGGGAAGGCTGGAGGGGATTGGCGGTTCAGGCTGCGCTGCTAACTGGCTGGTCCCGATCGGAAAGGGGAACTTTCAATCATAAAACTCAGATTTAGGTCCCCGAGTCCTCCTGCCACCCCAGCCGCGTCAGCGCGCAACACAGCTCCCCCCAGCAGGGAACAAAGCAAGTCGTGTGACCCAGCCCCGGCCTGCTGGTGAACAGAGAAGCACCCCCCCCCCACAGCTGATTATAGTCGCCAGCTTCCAAGAGAGCCTGGGAGCAGAGTGGAATGATTTGAGAAGCATGGACTCCTACACTGAGTGGGAGGGTTGGTCATGAGTGCTGTCTGGAGCAAAATAGCTGAGATTTCACATTGCTTGGGTCACAAACTTTTACAGAAACTCCAAAATGGCGTTTGGCCATGGAAGGTGGTTGCCATGGTAACAGTATAAACTGTGAATCAGGTATAGGGCTGGGAACCGCACGCAAGCGCCACCTGGTGTCCGGAAAGTATATAGCAGTTTGATTGTATTCCTAGGAAAGCTGAAGCTTTCATCATACATACTGAGGTGTATTTCCACATACAGGAACAGCTTTTTTGTAGATGGTGCCTTTCTTCTTCTTTTTTTTTTTTTTTGTTTTTGTTTTGTTTTTTTGCTGTTTTCTTTTTTGTTTGTTTTTTGTATGTTTTTTTTTTGTTTTCTGTGTTTTTGTTCTTGTGCCCTCTTTTTCCTCACCATTTACTTGCAGGAGCTTTTGTTGATTTTTTATTATTACTTTTTAAATAGATATATATTTTTTATTTCTATTTTTTCTAATTTTAATCTCTCCTTTCTTCTCATTTAACTTTTCTACAAACACCACTTTTTTACCTTTTTTAAAAAAATTATTGTACAAGTATCACTATTTTTATTGCAGTTGTTTTTGTGTTGCTGGTGTCGTGGGTGTTATCTGTATGTCTATGTGACTCCATCTATTTCTGTGTCTATGGCCTAATGTGTCTGGTAGCTTTTATGTCTGTCTATTTACTCATTTGCTGTCAAAAAGCTGCAGCCCTGAGCTCAAAACACTCCTTTCCACTCTCACTCTGAGGGCTGAAGGACTGCCCCTGAGGAGTCCAGATTCTGGGGTGACTGCTCGAGAGGAGTAAACAGGACCTGGACTTCAGCTGGACAGCACCAATTCTGCAGCACAGGAGTGATGAGACGATGGTTGGCTAAGAAGGAATAAGGAAGGAGCAGTGGTGCCCCTAGGTGCAGAGCAGCAGCTGTCTTTA
>CAUYPK010119108.1:0-15617 GCA_963574355.1 Loris lydekkerianus
GCCCCACCCATTACCCTCCCTCTTTGTTATATTGTGATTTTTGGTCTTCTGGGTATATACCTAGTAAAGAAATTATAGGATTGAATGGCCGGTCTATTTTTAGATCTCTGAGTATTCTCCAAATATCCTTCCAGAAGGAACGTATTAGTGTGCATTCCCACCAGCAGTGTAGAAGTGTGCCCTTTCTTCCACATCCACACCAACATCTCTGGTTTTGGGATTTTGTTATGTGGGCTACTCTTACTGGGGTTAGGTGATATCTCAAAGTAGTTTTGATTTGCATTTCTCTTATGATTAAGGAATGGTTACTAAACCTTTTTGAGTTTTACTATGAAAATATAAAACAAGAATGCATGCATGTGTGTATGTGTGTGTGCACACACATGCTTATGTGTATTCACACAAAAGAGGCAATATTCACATGGAAAAGTAAATTTAAAATAAATCTATATCATAAATTTGCATCAAAATGGTATAAAGAAAAAAATGCTTAAATATTGGGTCTCATGCTTTAAAACAAACAACATACTTTGTACATTTTCTCAGCATTATCTCAGAGACTGACATTAATCTATTTCTTTTCAGAAACTATATGACTGAAGAAAAGATAAAAATCTGCCTTTGATTGGGTGCTATGTGTTTAAGCCCTAGTTTAGCTGTAAATCATTTGCAAAGATCATTTCTTGGTAGGTGAGTAGAGTTGCTATTACAAAGTGTTAATACATTTGCAGAGAAGTGTTGCTGGGGGTAGGAGGTGTTAGACATTGATCAGGAGCTTAAGAGATGAGCTATTTATTTTTGCTGTTATAAGAGAAAAGTTTCTATAATGAAACAATGATTCTGCTTCTCTGGCAAAAAAAAAAAAAAAAAAAAAATACCACCATATGATATAAAAGCTCTCTTCAATAAACAAAGAACAGACTGTTATTGGGGAATATAAAAATTACCATTGAATATATATCCCTATAGGAGCATAGCAGCCTTTAACTCAATTGGAACGACAGCTTTTAAAGGAAGGGACATATTCTATGGGGAGGATCTCAGATATACTTTTCAACTCCCTAGATCATACTCGTTCTTATCTTCTAAAAATGGCTGTACATTAGCACACAGCACCAGTAAAATCACACACTTGAACTGCCGAATGAAAGCCCAGCTCAGGGGGAAAAATTACTTTATGTGGCATAGTTGCAATCAAACACATGGCTCAAATGAAGCCAATTCTAAGGAATATGGAAACTTTATGTACTGTGTGATAGGAAAATGTACACAGCTTCTAAACTGTGAGCTTCAAGTTCTGCTCCAAGAGCAAATATAATCCATTCTTAAATGGTTTTTGTAATGGTATATACTTAACCAAGCTGTTTACATTATAGGGAAGCATTATGTTTAATTCTCTGTTTTATTGGGAGGTTTGTTCACTGTTAACACGAATTTCAATAAATTTTAAGTAGTTTAAAAATAAAAATAAGCTGCAATCACTCCAGGAAGGTTGCAGTAACTAATACCTAATGATTTACTTTTCTCTGATTCATTTGTGTGGGGTGAGCTAAATTTCTTACTCTTTGCTGCCTCTGACATTTTAGTGATATGAGAATAGGCAGAGATAAAAACCGATACTAAGAAATCTATCAATACTATGGATCAGCTCTAATTTCCAGTGCCTTAAATCTTGTCTCTCTGTCTCTCTGTTATACTAACATCTGCCTTACTTTTAGGAGGTTTTCTCTAAAATAGTGGCCAGAACAGGTGTTAATGAAGTTAATGCTTCAATTCAAACTACAAAACTTGGTAGACTAGGGGCAAAAGCTAATTCCGTACTGTTGGTTCACAAAAGGGATGCTAAGCGACCTATACACAAATAACAACAAAAGTCACTAAGAGTACAGGTACAACTGGCAAGGTGTCAAGAGAATTCAATATTTGTACAGTGGGCAACACAAAATGGGAGGTTAACAAACAAGAGGGGCTGGGAACCTAACAGATGCAGCTGATTAAGTAGCTTTGGTTTCATAAACATTCATCTTATAATCTTCCCCTGATCTTTATCCACCTATACAATATTCTCCAGAAATATCTACTAGAACTTTTCACTTCACTTTCTCAAAAAAGTTCAGTGACTCTCCGCTATTGTACAATTCAGATTTCTACAGCACAACAATTATAACAATAGTAATGACTGGTTCTTCTGTTTCTTTGCTATGTACCAGAGATTGTTTTAAGCACTCTACATATATTAACATATAACAACCTTTGAGGTAGGTACTCTTATGGGTCTTTTATAAGTAGGGGAAATAAAGCACAGAGAGGTTATATAATTCACCTAAGGTCACAAAGCTAAAAGGTGGTAAAGGTAGAATAAAATGATACAGATCCACTCTTTCCAGTGTTTTCTTCCCTTATGTCATTTGAAATTGTAGCTATAACATAGCAGAACCTGGGCGAGACGCTTTGCAATCATCATTTAATTCTGACAACAACTCTACATGGTTGGGTATTACAAATAGGCTCAGAGAAGATTAAAAATTGCACCCAAAGACAGCTAGCCAGTCAGATAGGGGTAGAATAGCATTTGGATTCAATTCTTTCTGACTCCTAAGCCTACCCCTGTCCACGTGCCATAAAACCTCTCCCAGCTACTGTGCTTCCTATTCTCAAACTTGCTCTTTACTTTCTTGCCTCCGTGACCATGGTCCTTCCACTGTGAAATCCATCAATGCTTCCCTGAATTTATGTTTCCAAAATAGAATTCAGTGCGTTAAATAAACCCAGGGGAAAAAGCAGGAAGAAAAACTACATAATTGTCTTGCTTTTCCTCCTCTTTTTCCAACTTTATTTCCAATTGAACACTTTCTCTTTTTGGTTTGTTTTATTGTTGTTCTTATACAGAAATACATTCATGTTTTGTCATTTTTAATACTGGAAATGCATATTTCAATGGTGAAAATGGAGTGGATCATATCATTTTCTCTAAACCCCATGTTTATTCCTTAGAATTAAGAAAGAAAAACCTTATTAAGAAAGTCTGTATCCAAATTGTGGAAAGTTAGTCATTATTAGCAAAGTCAGTCATTATTAAATGTTCATGGTTGTATTAGTTGTCTATAGCTGTTGTAACAAATTATCATACATTTACTGGATAACTCATTATTCTGGAGGTCAGAAGTCTAAAATTTGACTCATATGGGCTAAAATAAATGCGTTAGCAGAGCTGTGCTCCCTCGGAAGACTGCAGGGGAGGCTTCATTTCCTTGACCTTTCCAGCTTTTAGAGCCTGACTATATATCTTGGCTCTTAGCCCCATCCTTCATCTTTAAAGCCAGTAGTGTACCATCATCTAAGGGGTGGGGAAATTGTGGCCTTGGAGCCACATATGGCCTTCTGAATCCTTGAGTACAGCCTTTTAACTGAATCCAAGTTTTACAGAACAAATTCTTTTAATAAAGGGATTATGTACTATGTAATGTAATATATTCACAGGTCCCAGGGACTAGGGTATAGAAAAATTTTAAGGGGAGGCATTATTAAACCTGCCACAATGGTTCATGCAGTTATTTAGCATTAAACAACTTGCATTATAACAATGTGGCATATTCGTCTGGATGGATTCAGTACTAGGTGAGAGTAACAGGGGTTATAAAATCCCACAATCTCGAAAACACAGGAAGCAGAAAAGCAGTGAGATACTGCACTTTGTGGCAGACCTGTTTTAACCACAGACCTCCAAGGGTGTATTGTGTCTTCTTTACCCTGTTACCAAAAGTTCTTTTGAATTGAGGTCAAAACTGGAGCTCACAAAAGTGTTACATTAAAAAAAATAATAATAAAGTGTGATTCCCTGAGGAAATCAAGGTGTCACTGTTTTGTGATAAACAGTTCCTTAGGAGTGAATCCTGGAAGAATTTCAGAACAAGGCCCTTATCTTTTGTGGAGTAAAGCCTACAGGAAAGGATGGGGCACTGTCTTCTAGGCTACAGAAAAACCATCTTCCTCTTAGCTCGGTTTTGCTCATTCAACTTCGTTCTTTTCCCTTCACACCCACTCATAAACAGTAAGCCTTCTTCCCAGCTGTCTTCCTCCCCCTGTCTCATTTTTAAATTTCATCTACTTTTTGACTTCTTTTCTCTGAAACAACTACTATCAAAAATCTGGAAACTTTTTTTTTATTGTTACCATGGAGAAGGCGATTTTCTCAACAAGGAAAGGAGGTGGTACAGAGGGAGAAGGAAGAACTACATATGAAAATTGAGAGTTAGCCTCTGTGTCTTCTCAACAATATCCAATTAAAGCTTTTCACTTCCTTACACAAAACACCAGGAACACAGTGGGTGGCAAATTTAGCCCAAACATGTGAATGAATCCTTAGGCTCTCTGACAATGTGTTGGGGCCCTGAGGAAGTTGGGGAGGGAGAACCTCAATCTTGAAACAGGGAATTAATGAACAATGATAATTGATAGATAATTACTATGCAGTTATTTGAATAGATGTTGCTCTCTTTCATTTTTAGGTAAATGACCTTCAAAATGGCAATAGATGGAACATGAAACTCTGAAACAGTGAAATACAAAAGTGTAAATAAATACAACAGGTAGATGGAAGAAACCCATAAAATATTTCTCAATAAGATAAAAAACTGAAGCTACGTAAGGATTAAGAGAGAAAGATTCGTAGTCCTCCCTTCCATTCACAAGTTAAAAACAAAGAGGAAGAAAATTCAAATATAGAATCATGTGGTGGTGAATACATCAGTGAGATTTTAATTAAATCTAGAATTTTTAATCTTAAACTAGGAAATATTTATTGCTAATTCAAAGATGTGCCAATATTAAGAAAGACCTGAAATAATATTAATTCTCCCGTTCTAATTCTCTTGAAATGAATCATATATATATGCTTAATTCCTTCTGATCATTCTCAGAAAAATGAAATTTTGAAACTTTTAAATGATGAAAATTATGAAAATATCTTCAGAAGAAAATTTCTACACAAACCCCTGTACATAAATATTGTACGTAAAGGCTTGCATTATAATAATAAAAAACGAGAACTGAAAAATAGTAGAGGTGGTGCCTGTGGCTCAAAGGGGTGAGGCGCTGGCCCCATATGCCGAAGGTGGCGGGTTCAAACCCAGCCCTGGCCAAAAAAAAGAAAAGAAAAATAGTAGAAGCATAGATTAAAAGTGGTGGTGACGACATCAAGAGAAAAGGTTTGCAGTGGAAGTAGCATGTTAACCAACTTTTCCCATCATCCTCCTCCCATTCCCATTACCTATTCTAGCTTTTATTAACATGATGAGATTGTTTCCTAAAACACAAAGAACATTTCAGATCTACAAAAAGGTATAGAGAATAAAAGATTACAATTAAAATGTATAGTGTGGCTTTACCGATATACACACATACACAAACACACACACAACAATGTAAAAGTTACTTTGCTGATTCACTTGAATTAATTCTTTACTTACTTAAGTAAAATTTTATAGTGAAGAGATGTTTATTTTTTGAAAGAGTGGTGTCATTAGAAATACTTCAGATGAATAGTTAAAAATTAATGATCAATTGGTTTGTTTATAATATATCATTCTCTACCTGGCAAAGCAAAACTGAAAAATATAGATAGACAGCTAGGCAGGGGGCTGGAGGAGGGGGAGAGACAGAGAGAGGAAGAGAGAGCGAGAGAGACTGATTTACAGGATACTTGCTTATCTATTCCTGCTACTGTTTTCTGCTTGCCACTTCACAAAGTACCAAAAAAGAATGTATGACCCGTCAAATTACAATTAAATAAACAGATAAAAACTAAGAGGATTTGCATGAAAATAAAAGAATAAGCTCTTTTCACAGCACAAACTGAGGGTTTCATTAAGCAAAGTTGTCAGAAAAGCTACATATCTTTTCAATCTCTCATTTATTGCCGAATCTGTAAATCCCATGCCTCATTACCCCCATACAAACCAGGGAGATGTTCTCCTATAATAGCATTTCATTCATGATTGAATTGATACCAAATGGTTGCTTCCTTGCAATATATGCAAAGAAATTTTGATATGGGAGCTTTGTTTTATGTTTTGTTGTTGGACCACTAAAAATAATCAAATTTATGAGATAGGACATAAAGATGAAAGAAATGTCTCAATTAAAATATTTATTAATTATATGCTTTATGATATGTATAATGTACTTTAATACACTTCAGCATAGACATTATATATGTGATATCCCAATGTATTAGCAATCAGTTGCTTAAGTCAGGAATTCACATGGAGGATGGGGGTAAGAATATAATCAGAAAGACCAGTCTCCTGATATGGGACTTAACAGCATTTTAACTATTTTTATCACAGTCAACACCAAAGGGCTTGCTCATAAGCAAAATGACTATTAGAAAGGAGTTTTTACTTATGAGATTAGTGTTATTTAAGATGTTTGCTTTAGTTAAAATATTGGAGAGACATTCTTCATCTTTATATGGACCAGGTATAAAAATCTAGCAAGTTATGGAACAAGTCTTTTTTTAAAATGGTGTCCAAGATTTAATATGCAAACTATTGTGGCTCCATCTTGAATCCAACGATTCTGGTTACCTGATACCCATTGTGAGGTTAGCTAAATTCTGCCTTTAGACTGTAGAATATTTTCATGTCTATCTTGAGTGAACTTTTTATATAGATTGTAGCAGTAACATTTGATAGGGTAATGGGGAATAATTAACTCTTACTTATCATACTAATATTCTACTGTGGTTATCTACCAAAAATAATCTAATAATTGGTATCTCATAATAATGTTGCTCTAGAACAATTCATAACATTGTGTAAGCATGAACATTAAAATAAATTCTACTATAAACAAGTATAATGGGATAAAAATAATCATTCCCTGTCATTTTCACTCCTTCCATTCAATAATATATCAGAGTTTGTTCTTGGAGTATAATATTAAATTTCTCTTTTGATATCTTCATGGCTATATTTGTCCATTAATAATTAGATCTTTAAAGATCTAAACTTTAGATAAAACATTAATAATTAGATCTTTAAAACTTTAATTCTATCTTTGTACACTATTTCTATCACATGAATAATTTCACAGTCTTGCCTTGCCTTTCATCTTGAGGTACCTGTATGTATAAATACATTTTTCAAAGTCCAAACAATAATCAAACCTAGTGACTAGTAAAGATATTAAAAGGCTAGGATTTATATAATTGTCCTAAGATGTATGCATGTGTGTGTCTGATGTGTATGTGAGTGTTTGTGTGTGTTTGTGTGTGTGTGTGGGGGGGGTGGAGAGAGAGAGGAATGAGCCTGATCATTACAAAGTACAAGAAATTGCTTTATAAAGGTGAAAACCCTGGTGTTCAGATACAGAACTGAGACCATTTTCCTCCACCATCTAGGGGATTATCTGGGCTGCCAAAATACTCTCCTCGGTGACACTTTTATCTTGGCTCTTCAACAAGTTCTCAGTTGCCCTTCTGATTAAGATTCATATTCACTCAGATTGCTTCCTTGGTTATCTATTTTCATAGAATAGTTGAATACCATAATAAATCCTAATTTAATGCATCATATTTCCAGAAAACACATTTCCATCTCCACTCGCTACACTTTTTGTACCCTAGACATGTCCTAAAGATGAATTTAAAATGCAGCACAATGCAGTTTAAGTCTCTACATAAATATATATTCATACTATGTGCATAATTTGTATACATGTATGTGTGTATACATTTATGTGTGTAAGTGTATATGTGTGTGTGTATGTATATATACACACATGCACACAGTTTTTTGCAAATAAACCTTAGTTGAAATCCAGATTATTAAAGGCATTGACTTGGGCAAGTCACTTAACTTCTCTGAGTTTCTCTCCTTACAAAGCAAAGATAATGCCAGTTAGGCTTGCACTACTTTTGAGAGAAATAGAACTATTAAATATAATGTGCATAGTACAGTGCCTGGTACATACTAGAACTTAAATGGTTACTACAAGCATCAAGAATTTTATGGTAGCATATTATCTCACCTAACATTGTTGGCTAAAAGAACATTTTTTTTTCTTTTTCTATTGTTAAATCATAGCTGTGTACACTAATACGATCATGGGGAGAACATTTTGATAGCAATTTGGTCAAAGCTAAACACTGCTTGTTTAAATAGTTAGGCAACAATTTTTTGTCTTTAAGAATTTCTTTCCATTTTTCAAAATCTGCTCTTTTTTCTATTCCTAATTATTTCTACTATTCCATTCTTTTAAGAAGGACTATGTATGATCATAAAGTGGTATAATGGACATTGAAAACTAAGAAAGAAGAGGGTGGGAGGGGGATGCAGATAAAAATCTACCTGTTGGGTACCATGTACACCATTCTGGTGATGGGTACACTTAAAGCCCTGATGTCTGCATTGTACAATTCATTCACCCAAAATAAACCACTTGTACATCCTAAATCTACTGAAATAAAAAATTTAATATTTTTACTTTTATTTATTTATTTATTTTTGAGACAGAGTCTCACTATGTTGCCCTTGGTAGAGTGCTCTGGCATCACAGCTGACAGCAACCTCAAACTGTTGGGCTTAAGCAATTCTCTTGCTTGACCCTCCCAAGTAGCTGGGACTACAGGCGCCCACCACAATGTCTGGCTATTTTTCTGTTGCAGTTGTCATGGCTGCTTCTTAGCTGGCCCGTGCTGGGTTCAAACACACCACCTTCAGTGTATGTGGCTGGTGCCGTAACCACTGTACTATGGGCGCTGAACTGAAAATTTAATATTTTTAAAGGAAAAAATTGAATTAACCTAAATGTCCAACATTGAGATTCTTTTCATAGTGATCATTTAAAGTTTATTTTGCTGTTTTTACCTTATATCAAGAAATAATATATGGCATAATATAATTTTATGAAAACATCAATTTTTAAAATAGTATAAATAACATAAAGTAGTATAAATAAATAGTATAAATAACACTTACACTATGGATATGTACAGCATTCACAGACATATGTGTGGTGTGTGTTTCTACAAAATTACATTCATGTCTGGGTACATAATAAAATTTGCAACAAAAACAGTATCATAGAGCATACATTAGTTTATAATGCACAACAATTTATTTTAGCAACTACTAACTTTTGGTCCTTTTATTTTTTTCATCTAGCACCTATTTTAAATAATGAAATTATCTGTAGTGAGTATAAATTATCTGTAGTGTAGTATAAATATGCTATCTAGATTTCCCTTCAGGAAAAGGACTCATTTCCCAGCTGCTAGCAGTGCTGCTGGCAGACACTTTTCAGCTATCAGTCTCTGTCTTAGTATTTTAGGCTGTTATAACAAAATACTCAAGACTGGCTAATTTATAAACAACAGAATTTATTGCTCACAGTTCTGGAGGCTGGGAAGTCCAAGATCAAGGCACCAGCATATTTGGAATCTGATGAGGGGCCATTCTTCTTAGATATTACCTTCTATGTGTTTTCACATGGTAGACAGGGAAGGGAGATCTCTAGGGCCTCTTTTACAAGAGCACTAATCCCATTCACAAGGGCAGAGCCCTTTAATCAACTATCTAACACACAATTTGGGGGTTAGCTTTCAACATATGAATTTTGGATACATATAAACATTCAAACTGTAGCAGTCCCTTTATGGAAATGGTCGTGGCTGAAGAGAATAATCTAGTTCAAGTTTGTTTCCTGCCTAGAGTAGTTCACATCCAGTGTACGACTTGAAATGTATTATTAAGGTCCAGTCCCCTCTCCTCATTTTACAACACTTTTGAAAAGTCACTTCAGAGGGCGTAGACAAGATGGCTGACGGAAGCCAGTGTTTCCACAGAGGCTCCCATCCAGAAGGAGAGTTAAAGGACAGAAATTTAGCAAGTAACCTGGTGGATTAGAGCCGCATCAAGAGAGAAGGTTGAAGAATGCACATCAAACCCGCTGAGGCGAGCTATGACCCCAAGGATATAAACAAAAGGCACAAAATCCATCACCAAACGGATGGGAGTCCCCTCCCTCATGAGAACGGCTTGGAATGCCCCACAAACAAATGAACAGAGTTCAAAGGTCCTCCCACTACACTCCACGGGAGAGACCCTCTAAAAACTGGACCTACCTCCCCTACTAGGGTGCCTTGGCATTCTCCTGCCAGACATAAAACTGTATAGAACTGTATACATTCTCTACCTGCAATTCTGAGCTCCCAGCACTCCCCTCTACTCTCACTCTGAGGTCTGGAGGCCTAGTCCCCCGGAGTCCAGATTCTTGGGTGATTTCTCGAGGGGTGTAAACAGGATCTAGACTGCAGCTGGTAAGTGCTGATTCTGTGGCACAGGAGTGAGGAGAGGATGGTCAACTGAGAGGGAACCACACCAGAGCGGTGGTGCCCCAAGGCACAGAGTAGCAGCCGTTTTTGGCAACAATAGGGCTCACTCCTGGATATTCCGAAGCCACACCCCCTGTCTCCCTGGGCAACCAGAGGAGGCCGGGCATCTTCTCAGGTGGCAACCACCATGGTACAGATCTAGGACAGAAATGCAGGCCACATGAGTAAAGTGTTTGCCTGAGGCAGTACCAGCCTGGGTGGAGTGCGGGGACTAGAAATGCACGCACAGAGTCTGGAAGTTCCCAAGGCGGAGCTGACCCAGAGGACCACTTTACTGAGCCTAAGATGCACCCGGCCCTCAGGGGATCGTCAGCCTGTAGACAAAGGAAGGCAGGAGGCTAGAACTGACAGCTAACCGAATACAAACCTGCAGGAGCAAAGACAGGGCCTGAGGTGCAGGCTCTAGGAACTCAAAACAGCTTCTCTTCTGCAGGGGAATTTAGCAAGTACAGAAACAAATTATCAGAAAGTTGTTCTGCTCTGTTCTGTCAGTAACATCAATCAGAGGCAGTACTGGAACTGAGTAAACAAGCCCCAGCCTCCATCAAGCACCCAAGGTTGTCAGGCCTCACCTCCCCCTGCTGGATAGAGGCAGAGCGCAGCGGCCTGGCTGAGCAGAAATAGATTTCCTTGTGATTCAGGCAGGTGCAAACACCTGGAGTATCTGCTCACTAGAGGCAACTGGGTCACAGCCCTGTGGAGCAATCAGTGACTGGGTGTGACAAAGGTTCAAGGTGGGGAAGGAGGCATCAACCTTCCCAGACTAACCCATTTGCTGGGTGGCTCCTCCTGACTCCATGGAGCACCGGAGGAAGCCATATCTGAGTAGTCACCAGACTCTTCCAATCCAGTTGCCAGAGACCTTTTAAACTCTCCCACTTGAGACAGGAGCTGACTGAGACAAGTGATTTGGACCGTTTGAAATGAGCCGATTGCCTGATCACTATTCACGTGGTGCCTTGGGTGTGTGGTTGTAGGAAGGTTTGATTTTTCTTTTCCAATTGTTGCCTGTGTGAGGGGGAGTGAGGTGACTTAATTGCTAGTATTTCTCCAAAGCCAAGACTTCAACCCAGAGTAACTGTTTCACTAAGGTCAAACAGACACCAGCTGAAAACAAGACAGAACCACTTAGCCCCACCACACCAAACAGGTCCTCAGTTTCTCAGGCCACAGCACTGTACAGGTCCTTGACAAAGCTCCAGCGGAAAAATAAAACGGTGTAAAACAATCATGGGGCGTATTCTGCGGAACAACTCTGGTAACATGAATAACCAGAATAGATCAACCCCCCAAAAAAAAGATATGGCAGAAGTAACTGAAGATCCCATTCATAAACAGCTGGCTGAGGTGTCAGAAATCAAATTCAGAATTTGGATTGCAAACAAGATTAATAAAGTGGAAGAAAATTTGGAATTAGAACTTTGAGCAGCAATTGAAAAGTCAGAATTAGGAATTCGAGGAGAAATTCAAAAATTGTCTCAAGAATTCAACGAATTAAAAGACAAAACCACCAAAGACTTAGACACACTGAAGCAAGAATTTGCAACCCTCAACGATCTGAAAAATACAGTAGAATTCTTCACTAACAGAGTGGAGCAAGCAGAAGAAAGAATTTCTGACATCGAAGACAAACCCTTTGAATGCTCCTAAACTCTTAAAGAGAAAGAGAAATGGAGAGCAAAAACGGATCATTCTCTCAGAGAGCTCTGGGATAATTTGAAAACAGCTAATATCCACCTCATTGGTAGATATTAGAAAATGATGAAGTGGCCTTGCAAGGCACAGAGACCCTTCTCCATGAAATTATGAAAGAGACTTTTCCAGACATGACAAGAGATTCTGAAATTCAGATAGCAGACAGTTTCAGAACCCAGGCATGACTCAGTCAGAATAAGACATCCCCCAGGCATATTATAATTAACTTCACTAAAATTAATATGAAGGGGAAAATTCTGAAAGCAGCCAGATGTAAGAAATCCATTACCTACAAAGGGGAGAATATTAGAATGACTGCAGATCTCTCTGCTGAAACTTCTTAAGCCAGAAGAGGGTGGTCATCAACTTTTAATCTCCTAAAACAAAATAACTTTCAACCCCGGATCCTGTATCCAGCTATACTGAGTTTCACTTATGATGGAGAAATTAAATACTTGAATGACATTTATATGTTGAAGAAATTTGCCATAACAAAACCAGCTCTTCAGGATATTCTCAGGCCTATCCTCCATAATGACCACCCCAATCCTCTACCAAAAAAGTAAACTCACTCAGAAACTTTTGATCACACTCCAACTTCCACAGTGGCGAAAGGATTAAAAATGTCTACTGAATGTTCAAAAAACTCGATACCCAAAATTTTACAAGAATTCTCCATTAATGTGAATGGCTTCAACTGTCCTCTAAGGAGACAAACGTTAGCTGACTGTATACAAAAACTCAGGCAAGATATTTGCTCATTACAAGAGTCACATCTTAACTTAAAAGATAAATATAAACTCAGGGTGAAAGGATAGTCATCCATATGCCAGTAAAATGGTAATCAGACAAAAGCAGGTGTTACATTTCTATTTGCAGACACAATAGGCTTTAAATAAACAAATGTAAGGAAGGATAAGGATGGTCACTTCATGACAGTGTTATGTAACCAACAAAACACTCATGGAAAACTGAAAAAAAAAAAAAAAACAATGGTCACCCTTATGAAGAAATATGTTATTATAAATTGAGGGTAATACTCAGTATGATGAGATTTCAATTATTAATATTTATGCACCCACCCAGAATGCACCTCAATTTATAAGAGAAACTCTAACAGACATGAGCAACTTGATTTCCTCCAGCTCCATAATAGTTGGAGATTTCAACACTTCTTTGGCAGTGTTGGATAGATCCTCCAATAAGAAGCTGAGCAAAGAAATCTTAGATTAAAAGGTAACCATCCAACATTTGGATTTAGCAGACATCTACAGAACATTTCATCCCAACAAAACCAAACACACATATTTTTCACCAGCCCACAAAACACACTCCAAAATCGATCACATCTTAGGGCACAAGTTTAATCTCAGTAATTTAAAGGAATAAAAATTATTCCTTCCATCTTCTCAGACCACATAGAATAAAAGATGAACTCAGTAACAACAGGAATCTGCATACTTATACAAAAACATGGAAGTTAAATAAACTTACGCTGAACCATAACTAGGTCAGAGATGAGATTAAAAAGGAAATTGTTAAATTTTTGGAACAAAGCGACAATGAAGACACGAATTATCAGAACCTCTAGGATACTGCAAAGGCAGTCCTAAGAGGGAAATTTATAGCACTGCAAGCCTTCCTCAAGAGAACGGAAAGAGAGGAAGTTAACAACTTAATGGGACATCTCAAGCAACTAGAAAAGGAAGAACATTCCAAGCCCAAACCCAGTAGAAGAAAAGAAATAACCAAAATTAGAGCAGAATTAAATGAAATTGAAAACAAAAGAATTATACAATAGATCAAAATGTTGGTTTTTTTGAAAAGGTCAATAAAATAAATAAACCTTTGGCTAACCTAACCAGGAAAAAAAGAGTAAAATCTCTAACCTCATCAATCAGAAACGACAAAGACGAAATAACAACAGACTCCTCAGAAAATCAAAAAATCCTTAATGAATATTACAAGAAACTTTATTCTCAGAAATATGAAAATCTGAGGAAATTGACCGATACTTGGAAGCACGTAACCTTCCAAGACTTAGCCAGAATCAAGTGGAAATATTGAACAGGCCCATATCAAGTTCTGAAATAGCATCGACCATACAAAAGCTCCCTAAAAAGAAAAGCCCAGGACCAGATGGCTTCACGTCAGAATTCTACCAAATGTTTAAAGAGGAATTAGTACCTATATTACTCAACCTGTTCCAAAATGTAGGAAAAGATGGAAGACTACTCAACATGTTCTGTGTAGCAAACATCACCCTGATCCCCAAACCAGGAAATGACCCAACAAGAAAAGAAAATTATAGACCAATATCATTAATGAATATAGATGCAAAAATATTCAACAAGATCCTAACAAATACAATCCAGCAACACATCAAACAAATACATCACGACCAAGTCAGTTTTATCCCAGGGTCTCAAGGCTGGTTTAATGTATGTAAATCTATAAGCATAATTCAGCACATAAACAAGTTAAAAAACAAAGACCATATGATTCTCTCAATTAATGCAGAAAAAGCTTTTGATAATATCCAGCATCCCTTCATGATCAGAACACTTAAGAAAATTGGTATAGAAGGGACATTTCTCAAACTGATAGAGGCCATCTACTGTAAACCCACAGCCAATATTGTATTGTATGGAGTTAAATTGAAATCATTTCCACTCAGATCAGGAACCAGACAAAGCTGCCCATTGTTTCCACTGCTCTTTAACATTGTAATGGAAGATTTAGCCACCGCAATTAGGGAAGAAAAGGCTATCAAGGGTATCAATATAGGTTCAGAAGAGACCAAACTTTTGCTCTTCGCAGATGATATCATTGCATGTCTGGAAAACACCAGGGATTCTACTACAAAACTCTTAGAAGTGATCGAGGAATACAGCAGCTTCTCAGGATACAAAATAAACATTCATAAATTGGTAGCCTTTATATATACCAACAATAGTCAAGCTGAAAAAACAGTTAAGGACTATTCCATTCACAGTGGTGCCAAAGAAGATGAAATATTTGGGAGTTTATCTGGCAAAGGATGTGAAAGATCTCTATAAAGAGAACTATGAAAATCTAAGAAAAGAAATAGCTGAAAATATTAACAAATGGAAAAACATACCATGCTCATGGCTGGGACGAATCAACATTGTCAAAATGTCCATACTACCCAAAGCAATATACAATTTTAATGCAATCCCTATTAAAGCTCCATTGTCATGTCTTGAAAAAATAATACTTCATTTTATATGGAATCAGAAAAAACCTCAAATAGCCAAAACATTACTCAGAAATAAAAACAAAGCAAGAGGAATCATGCTACCAGACCTCAGACTATATTATAAATCCATAGTGATAAAAACAGCATGTTACTGGCACAAAAACACAGAAGTAGATGTCTGGAACAGAACAGAGAACCAAGAGATGAATCCAGCTACTTACCATTATTTGATCTTTGACAAGCCAATTAAAAACATTCAGTGGGGAAAAGATTCCCTATTTAACAAATGGTGCTGGGTGAACTGGC